>JAUMGZ010224002.1:0-11325 GCA_032359645.1 Pododesmus macrochisma
TATTAGAATTTGAAATAAACTTTATTTTGTAACTGGCATAATAGGCTAGTCCTAATTGCCATTAACAACAACAACAATAACAACAACAACAACAACAACAACAACAACAACAACAACAACAACAACAACAACACCATTCACATGCGATTAATTCCTCTTTGTGAATGTGCCACGTCGCAATTTAACTACAGACCAAGAATAATCACTTTGCCCTTATATTATTATTTCTTCTTAATTTTAGGATATATTTGGTATGAAATACATTAAACAACATTTGATTATACATTTAAACTAAACCGAGAGTACAACGTAGGAAAAGATTGACATTTATCTGTGAAGTGCTAAATACTATCAAATTTAATAAACCATACCATTAAACTGAAATAGCGTTATTTCTTAGCATACGTAAAATCACCGGGCACACATTCTTGATAAAAATAGATCATAGTGTCGACACAGATCAAAAGAAGTTACTTACGCTTCCTTTAAAACTATCGACGATTAACACGATTGACAGGAAATAGAAACCCTTTGAATAACTACTATTTACCTATAACCACTCACCAAAGCATAATACAGATTGGTAGGCTAAGTCAAACCGCCTTTGTTAATTAGCAATAGTTACCGTAGCTATTTAAAGTCCGTTTTTAATATACAGATGAAGTACGCATGCACCATGGTCACTACATGTGTTTCGCGCTTACATTATGTAAAACCATGTGCTTTACATATTAATGTGATAACAGAATGCCACAGTATTCTATTTTTCACAGTTTCCTTCATGCTGTTCGATGTGAGTGTAAAATATTAAATTGTGTTTTTCCTTTTTCTGTCGCATTGTATGTTTGTTTTATTGGGGTTCAACGTCCCTTCAACTCATGTCTAGGTCATATCGAGACGGTGTCTGTTTGTAAAAATGCGCACGTGTGGCTACTTTATAGTGTTGTCTCACTGAAATATCATGCCGCATACAAATTAACATGATACTTCACTCGGTCGCATTATCCTGACACTGAGCCAACCAGTCCTTCGATGATTTTCCTACCACGAAATGTTGAACGCTTAGCGGGGAGTGAATTTAATGTACACGTTTTTATTCGACATAATAACATTGTGTTTTATGTATGAATTGCTTAAAATAGCGTAATCCACATAGACATTTTTATATAGTCCTTTAATTGTCATTTCTAAATCTCAATTCATTTCTGATTTTAGAAAACAAGGTTAAAGATAGGACATTGACACTAATGTGTATCTACACGGACAACACATACCAGCATTTGAACTCTTGGTGCGTTTATTCGGAACAAACTCGTACTGATCGGATGAATAAATCTACGAAAAAGAAGAAAAGCAATTCGAGCTCACTAAGGATGTTGGCTTACAACAAATTGAGTGAGATTGGAATAAAGATAGGCATAAGTTTTCCAATCATTGACGAGTGTGATCGTTAAACTGTATATCCGACAGAACTTTTGATTTGGGTATATACATATAAACGTGCAACACAATGATATATTCTAATTTTAATGATAAGTCTTTATAATGCACTTTACTGGCTGAATTCGATTTTCCATATTAGCACAATATTGTAAAATTAAACACAATACACCAATTTGATCATCACGTCCATCTGATTGGAACAACACTTTAATTTTATTTGCCATTTGATGAGTTTATTAGAAGAAATAAAACTTTGTCCATATCTCCCCTTGTTGATCCCCTAGTACACCACCCCAGCCCCACCCCACCCCATCCCGAGGCCGTGTTCGATCGTTTGAACAAATATAAACTTCTGTCTAGGCGGATGTCTCCTACTTAATTTGGTTGTAACCGGTCCAATTGCTGTAGAGGAGAAATACACAACGTTAAAAATTGACATATTTTCTATAACGCCACGGTACCTAAATTTGGACAGTACCAAAATCATTGGGAATACTTGTAAGAAAATATGGAAATAATAAATGCTTAAATAAATGGAATAGTTGTGTCTTCATAATCATGATATGTTTGCTTGCCAATATATACACATTTGGTACGAAAACTGTTCAAAGTGGTACGCTGTCAAACCTGATTAAAAGGGAATTATGCAAAGATCTTATATACAACATTTCTAAAAAGAAAAATATACCTATAATTGAACACCGAACGTCAATGTTAACGCATATCAATATAACACATATTCAATATTTATGAAATAAATACAATAAGTTACTATTTCACATGATCTCTGAAATAACATTTGTATATACAGTTTGTCCCGAGTTGGTTCTGCACACATGCTTAAACGCTGTCGAGGTCCTGTTCATCATTTAATGACTTATTTTCAGACACTGGCACGTTATGTACGGTAGACATATCTATGAATGTTTGTAAAAAGTTCCCCAAAATGTTTATCGAGACATTCGTGTTCAACGTTTAGCCTAAAGCGTGACCAAAGGGTTTTGCCTTTACAAACGTTGTTATATTTGAACCAAAGTTAAAACATAAACAAGCATTATGATCTAAGCCTTTCAGTTTATTAGAAGATAATGTTTTGTGATTTGGTAAAATTTTCTAAAAATATATTATTTGTCAGTTGACCTAAATTAGGACAATCAGAGTCTTCACCTTGTTTATCAGAAAAAAAAATGTTAGATGCCAATTTGTCACCAATTTGCCCCCTCCCCAAATGGCGCCGGCCACTGGAGATCGAGCAAGAATTGACATCGTGTACAATTATACCTAAATTTATCAACTTCTAAGATATTAAACTTACTTCTAATTCTGCTATTTCGTTGACAGTGGGAGCAGATATACTCTGACATCTCCTCTTCTGTCGGAACTGTTCCGCTTTATTTACATCCCGTTTTTCCTGATGCATGTTGCTAGCCGGGCCACAAAGGGCTGCGTTCCTAAGGGCCGTCTTGTACGCTTCCATGCAATTACCCAGTTTTACGATTGGAGAGTCCTCTTGAAAAGAAAATATTGTAACCCCTCCTTTGCAGACTACTTCTCGATTTTGTGAGTTTTACTTCTCCATTCCTTTTGTAGTTGGTAAATAACTCCCACAAAGTTGTTTTTAATTCTTGGTTAAAGAAAAACCAGAGATCTAGATGTACGTATCGGACTAAACTACGAACGAAAATATACTACGTATTTGAAAACAAATGAGCAACTTATCGATACAAATGTCAGACTGAGTTTTCTAGAAATAGCTACAGATAGATGAATCCCTCGACCAATGTCATGGAAACATTTGCATACGATATCCTCTGTAACGACGCGGAGCTTTGTCGATTGACAACTTGTGCTAACTACACGTTTTCTCGTGTATTTATATGCATAGCATTTACGTTGCTTGAATCAAAAATAATCTTACAGAACCGTGATTGTCTGTTTGACCTCTGAACTTGTCTTTGTCGTAGGTTGGCGGCTTCAAGGAGGACGAACACGAAAGTACGTGTATGCTAGCAGCGTACTATTTAGTTGTAATGACGTCATTATATTTGGTTATCACATGGCGGAAGTGTGAATAATAAATCCTTTTGGATTGCTTTCTGATAAGAGTGGGATTAGACGATTGCCTTTGTTTGTAAATTGGTTATTTAACAAACAGATCATAATACCAATGTTGTACGACTGTTCTTGTGTTGTCAATATATGCAATATCACATTTAATGAAGGAAGTTGCTAATGTACAAACAGAAAGACGAAAGCCTCCTTTTAATTTGCACTTACCGTGACCTTTTTCACGTTCATTATTGTCACTGTACAGGCGTATCTCGATCTATTGATACTGAAAATAACTCCTGTATTGGCTATACATTATATACTTTATTATAAACTTCATAAATGAGAAATAAAAGAAGTGGCATTCATCATTTCGATATGCGTGGTATATGAATGTTGCATGAATGATATTTACAATGTAAGCAATGACGTCTTCTTATTGTTGCTGTTATTGCTATTAACACACCATTGAGTATATTATGTTCACATTGACCCCGTTAGGCTGAAATTAGCTACCTGGTTTTGTTGGATTAATCAGCAGGATATAGATCTGTTTCTTCATTTAAGAATTGAATTGTGTTAAAGCAGTATTCATAGGGTGATGATTATAGTTGGTCGCCGTGCAAAATAAGTAAACTGCGAAGCAGTTCTTGGAAATGTGCACGAGGTCCAACTCTTATCATCACCTCATGAAATTAACTAAATCACAATTCAATTCTTATATTTATATTATTTTGTGAATTAAATGAATTTTTTTGTTATTTTCGTAAATATTTTCGACTGTTATTATATAACATGAAAGAGTTATCGGTTGGATTAACACATACGTTGAAACAGCCAACAAGAACGGACAACAACGTTTCCTTAAAATATTTACATTTTAAATTAGTAGCAGAAGAAATAAAATTAATTCAATGCAAGATATATATTCTTCTTTACAATGTGCGTCTTTTATCGATAGTTATCATTGTACAAACGAAAGAAGAAACTATCGATCGTCTACAGCCCCGTATCAAATCCCTTAATCCAGCCATTCTATTTATACATTTCAGACATGAATGAATATTACATTTGCATATCCACTTTTCCCTGTTGACATGGTGCCTTGCGTTGGGATAGGTTTTTCTTTGAACATTTGGCAGCGATCCACTTTTGGAAAGGGCACCTATCTTTGATCAAAACATAAATTGACAAGAATAATCTCAACAAGACTGACTGCATGGTTTATTCATGAAAAGTAAATTCAAAAACTTCAAAAACAAATGTCAAGCAAAAAGAGCAATACTAAAGGCAGTGGTAACATGGGCAATACTTCTGTCAATTAAATCGATCTTGAAGGACGGAAAATCAGCAGAATTTGGCTCTAAAGAATCATGCAATCAGTCAAGTAGCATTTATAAATTGTGGAGTTGTCCGATTTACTGGTGATGTTAATTTGATTGTTTTTACTAGTTTTAAAAACAAAAAATGTCAGTTTAATGTTGTTTTTTGGGTTAATATCCGGTGAAAAATTACGGAAAACTTGCAGGTAATGCCCCAGTCATACAATGTAGTGTCACGTTTTTGCAGCAACGTTTAGCTACGTTTGGAAACATGGAAGACCGTGGCTACAACGTGATCAAACGTGGAACAACGAGGTACAGCGAGGCTAGAGTGTGGCGTCAATGAGGCATAAACCGGCCGAAATTTGCAAATAGTGGGGTCAGAAACGGGGCACAATGGCGCGACCAAAACGTTCCACTATTAGGCAATAACTCTGTCGAATGAATAGATGTTCCAGAGTTTTTGTTTTTAATGCTATATCTTAATATATATTGGTTGTTGCTAAAAATACTTTAACTGTGTTTATCTTCAAAAATGATACCTGTTTTTATTAGTCAAGAAGTAAATATATATAATGTCTAAAGTCAAACCCCATTTGAAGAACCAACGGACAGTTAATAACGTTATTTAACCAATGAGTTTGATTGCTCCACGTCCGACGGTTATGACGTCATATTGTTAAGGCATTGTCCTAGGGGAACTCCGATAGTTGGCTGTTCCAACGTAACCGATAACTTTTCAGTTTGTATTATAACAATCGTAATACTTACGAAAATGATATAAAAAGTTTGATTGCAATTTATAAAATAAATATAAATATAAGAATTGAATTGTGATTTAGTAAAGGTCGTGTGATGATTAAATTTGGCTTCCGTGCACAATGTTCATGATCTGCTTTCCATTGTACTGATCCAACTGTAATTATCACATCTTTTAAACATTTATTTACTAAATCACAATTCAATTATTGATTGGATATTGAAAAGAACAGATAAAGAATATAATCTCCTCTTAAAATAGGACTCGTTAAGGCTAGAGTTAGTGATAGGGAAGTCAATACAGTGACGTATGTTGAAACTGGAATATTGATGGTGATGACTCAATTTTAATAACAAAAACACGTTTTCAGATCATGAAAAAGAAAGCAACAATGTCAATCTTTTGTTTGTTTGTTTTATTGGGGTTTAATATCCCTTCAACTCATGTTTAAGTCATATCGAGACGATGTCTGTTTATGACGGTGCGCACTGACAACGACTTGATAGTCACATATTTGTTTCCGGAAAATAGCTTTAGTTTGCTTTCTGATAATACAATCAAATTACAAGTTTGGAAATTCTTTTCGTGTAATTAGAACTAAAGTATAGGTTACTGTGCCTAAAAATAAAAACAAAAATTGCGTCCACATTGTAACTTAAAGTGTATGTCTTCAAATAATAAAATACAACTCTTCATGTGTAAAGCTCAACAGAAGTTGAAACTTGGAATTGCGTTTCGGTTTATTTTGATCAACGTCACAGTCAATAAAAACATTTTCCACGCCAATTTGAGTTTGCTTTCAGTGAATGAATTATATTTAATTAATGTTGGATGTGTTTATCTTTTAAGAAGCAGGAGCTTGGGATTCCTTTCAATGTCATTCCGATATATAAAGATTGATGTTTATGGTGGATAGAACCGACACTGTTAAAACCCCCACGAAATCGGACACAAAAATAAAAATATAAAATGGATTTGCTTTTTCTAAAAATATAATCAACTGATGTTGAACAAGCAAACATGTTTTATTAAAAAATAGACAAAATGAAAAACAACCGTGAAAAACAATATAGATTGCAACTGGTTGTGTGTGTTTTCTTGAAGATGCAATGAATACCTTATTTGTAAATGTGTCAATTTGAATACTTATGTTATCATTTTCCAGAAAGACCGCGGGCTGTGGATGAATTGAAACATGCAATGGATCTATAAAAGGAGACATAATTAAGAACGGATAAACAGTCTTCTTAAAAACATAGATTTCTCTAAATGAATCAAGTATTAAGTTTTGTTGTTTTTGAATGGACGAAAGGGTTCTATGAACATAGTTTATTACGTATTTTCTCATATAAAACATAGAATACTTTAAATGTTAAATGAATTTCAAGACGACAAATGAAAAATGATACGGACACTATTGAGCTTATAAGAAAGAGAGAAAAAATACATACAGCACCGTACATACAGTTCTTAAGAAAATAGTGTTTAGGTAGACAGACACAACAACTCTCTAAAATATGTAAGATGGATCAATTTGTAGCTAGTTTTCTTCACAGCGCAATACCAAAATTTCACTTTTGTATTTTGCAGAAAAGTAGAGTGTAATTTGTCAGACATATTAGAAAAAGAAACATGGATATGTCTTGTTGTCTTCTAAACAAAGATATTAAAATTAAACATGCAGGCACTAATAAAAGGGACTTATATTATATTTAATATTTATCTTTAATTGTCTTTTTGTGCGTATATTGCTCTATAGATATTACAAAAAGGGACTTTCCTTTAAAATGTGATGATGACATTTTTCACAGACGAAGCAGTGCATATGAAATTAGAAATAAAAAACTGGAACGTCTATAAATTGTTGCTTTATATCTAACAGAGTTATTTCCCCTAGCTGTCGGATTCCGTAATTGGTTCACCGGATATTAGAATCCATTAAAATTGATTTTCGCGCATCGTCTACTAATCCGTGTAAGACTCACATCAAGTCTGACAATTGACGCATACCGAAGATAGAATTTTGGCCAAACTCGGCTACCAGTTTTACCCCATTCAAAATCGAAATTCGTGCATATCTTCCTTAATCACAAAAGTAAATTTCTTAAATTTTTTTTACAAAAAATGTATGTATAAATATCTGACAGTCCGTGTCGGTTTTGTGGCTTTATATTTTGTATTTCTTTGTCAAAACCTTTTTTGTAGTATTGTGCTTGGTAAATCGGGTTCGGGCCAGGTCTACAACTTTTACTTTTCATCCAGTTTACAGATTCGCACTTCATCTAGCGTTTATTTTCCAGCGGTGGTCGTTCGTTTTGCAGCTGTGACTGCTCTATTTGCATCCGCGTCTGTTGATTTGATTTTTAGCTATTTATTTTGTAATGTACACTGTTCGTTTAAACAATGACTCCTTTTTGTGTTTACGAAATTAGTTGTTCGTTTTGCACTAACATGTTGATTTTACCCTTTTTGCTGCCCACAATAATAATAGACAATTTAGTAAAACCGAAGTCAATTGCTTTTTTTATTTAAGAGTTTGTTTTATCCTCAAATGTCAAACGTCTGACAAGTCATTATTGAAACTTTTTATCCCCTCTGTCTCAATCAACCATAATCCTGTGATTTTAGATACACTTTTTTTTAAATGTTTAGCGGAATCTTATATTGCCTTGTAATTGTAGTACATGTTTTAAAGAGCCATTAAGTCTTATTATATATAATACTGACATTTTAGTAATAAACTGCATAGATTTTGCAGACCTACTGATGCATGCAAAACTGCAGAATGTGTTAATGGAGCGCGTTAGTGTTGTCTGTGACACTATGGCCGTAACTAGGGTATCATGACAGCCGAGGCAAACCCTGTAAATGTTATGTATTTTTAAAAATAATATGATACCTAGCATAATTTCAGAATTGCCTTGGCTGCATCATAGATAGTTACGGCAAAAACGCAACAGTTATACCAGGAGGTCTGCAACATATATGCCTTTTTTACTTCCTTTCTCGTTTGTCAATAATAACAATAAATACCGGTAAATAGTTTATAATCCTCTCATAACTAAAGTTTCCCCTTTTGAAGGGATATTGAAGGCGATTGCCACACCAAATGAGAATATCATATTATATTTGTCATTGTGTCGATAGTTTTTTTTTTTAGTTTAAACATATTTTATTGCTAAGTATAATACAACAAAAGGATCAGACACAAGTTATATCAACTTACTAGGTCTTCTCCTTATAGAAATAATTTACAAAAACAGAAAAAAACACATGATGGCAAATAATGCAAATCAATATACATATATATATAGTTTCGTGCATGTATGATGTCTACCTGAATCTTCCCGAGTGTTCGTTGAAATATTGGACTGCATTGCATACTCTAATATTGTTAGCATCGTCCATATCTGGCGAACAATATAATAGTAATTCGCGATTGGGGGCAAGGTGTATATCAATAATTAAGATTTCATAAAACATGAGGTTCCTCAGTGGGGCATAGTTTGGACAGTGCAACAAGAAGTGGTCAGCATCTTCACATGGACTACATTTTTGTACCACATACGCATGAGGGGTCTGTATGTAAATATGCTCGGTAAATATCATAATAAAGCGTGCTTGCTCTGTTGCGAAGTCGAAAATGAAGTATATTTATGTAACGTTTTCCGTGTGTTCTGAAGGATGAGGGTATGATTGTGTGTGTGTGTGTGTGTGTGTGTGTGTGTGTGTGTGTGTGTATCGACGTTTTAAAAGGTTTGAGTGTTTCAATGTTCCTTGTATCTGGTTGAAGTCTGTTCCAGAGTTTGCAAATATCTGGTATAAATGATGTTTCAATGGTATGAAGTCTGTCGATAGTCATCTGTACAGTCAATTCCGATAGGCTGTTACCACGAATCACGGTTAGCTTTTATGATGTGTAAATATCTCATATGATACAATGTTTAGTTTATGAGTTTATCATAATTCTGTTAATGTAGACTATATAAATATTTGTTTGTTTTAACAATAGTATCTCGCATTATCGTTTGCTAAGACTTAAGTATAATAATCTAAAGCTACTGTGTATTGTGGTTTACCTGCTTGATCACATGACTTGCAGATCTAGTCACATGCCAGTCACGAGTATAATCGATAACGGTTTCCATAGTATACTGAAAACGAGTCTTGATTGTATGCTTACGTCTTCTGAAAAAAGGTTAAAAGCACAACATTAGAAACAGATTGAATAAAACAGATTATGCTAACTCCCCTCAATTGTATATAAAATACTTCAAAATAACCTAGTATGTAAAAAGGTAAGAGGTTAGTTATACAAAATTACCTATGTAAAATATAACATTGTTTCTAAATTTAATATGCAAGCACCCATTATCTTTATTTTTATAACTGTATTATTTAGTTACCATTTGCCAGTTGCTTAAAATCTTCCTTGGTTATATCGAGTTTGTCTTCAATTGCACATAGTTTCCTATCGCTGACACAGAATCGAACCCACTGAATAAACACAACCTACACACACTTTTTTTTTAAATTATTTAATTGATTTATTAATTAATAAATAAAATAGAGGTGCCTTTAAAGTCGGTAAGTACATCTGTACTAACTTGAGCTATTAACTGAATTTTGGTTATTGGTTACGTTTTCATTGCTGAATTCAGTATTGTTTCTTTATCATTGTTTATCGTTATTATCTATCCACGATCACACGCCGACCATGTGTGTATATAGACCCCTTTATGATATAAATTATTGCTATAACTTTTGATAAGTCTTCTTCACATTTTGATACATGGACTTGCTATGCATGCTACATACGGATGAGTTTTAACGGGTAAGTTGAACATAAAAAGTAGATTAAGAGCGACATACACAAACAGGAAGCAATAGAAGCTTTCAAAACAATGTTTCTAAAATAGAAAAAATAAATCTGGAATATCTTTTAAAAAAAAATTATACAAATACAAGATGCTATATGGTTGATCAAGTTTCTAACGTATTGATGAAATTATTGTTGATAATTAGCAAATCAAGTTGTAGATCATTTGATATATCAATAATCACGGACAGATGGCTGTTGAATGACCGAGTGTCGACGGATCATCAAGCGACTTTTAAAGAAACTTTATCTCATATACTTTATAAGATAGTATCTTACGTTGTGGGATAAGGTATAAACTATTTTATTGAAGATATCATATTAAGTTCATAAGATATCTTATATTGAAGGAGATTTTACGATATTTACTTCTGAAACAATACTCCCATAACAATAGATAGCGCAACACACTGTCCGAACGGCCACACGTGATTTTCTGTAAAAATATATAGTTGATTAAGATGAAATATGGTAACCTCGAGGGTGATGGTGGCGTGGGGGGGTTGGCATTTAGGAGATTCGCCACTGCTTAATGTTTATTTGTGTATTACTTTCAGGTCTTTAACCGGCAGAGTTTAAGAAAGACACGCAACTTCACTTAAACCATCTTAATCATAAGAGAAATTAACCATCTTTGGCCGTCGATATGGAGTCAGTGACTTCCTTGAACTCTGTACTGTTTGTCTGTGTCATCTTGATATCAGGGCACTGCCTAGCATCGTCCATTAAGCATCCGTCATATCATGTGAGTATCTGTTATAAATTAACTAGCGTTTAATGTGCAATTGGTTCAATGATAAAGTATATAAATAAAATCGGAATCTAGAGGACTGTCAACCCACCCCACCCCATATAAAGTACATAAATAGAAA
>JAUMGZ010224024.1:0-11324 GCA_032359645.1 Pododesmus macrochisma
CTGATAGTGTTGTTATACATTACACCAATCTGATAGTGATGTTATACATTACACCAATCTGATAGTGTTGTTATACACTACAACAATCTGATAGTGTTGTTATACATTACACCAATACAATAGTGTTGTTATACATTACACCAATCTGATAGTGTTGTTATACATGTACAATACACCAATCTGATAGTGTTGTTATACATTACAACAATCTGATAGTGTTGTTATACATTACACCAATCTGATAGTGATGTTATACATTACACCAATCTGATAGTGTTGTTATACATTGTACCAATCTGATAGTGTTGTTATACCTTAAACGTCAATGCGATAGTGTTACATAACCTTATACAATGATCTGTATTTTTTAATAGGAAAGAAATATTAGTTAAAACACATGATCTGAATATAATGCTGGCTAATTGTTATGGAGTCTGCATGCTTCACATGCTAATGATTAGCTGTCAACATCAAACACTTTCACTTTTTACTGCTGTAATTGGCTTTTTACTTTCAATTAGGCATGCATTTGATACACCTAGATAAATACGGAGTTGTTTTGTGTTGAATGTTGTTTGAAAAGGTGAAAACAATTATTGAATCCATTGTGATACTCTTTCAATCATGCATGGGCGTTTGAAGTCTGAAAAAAAAGTTGATACACATTTGTTTGCATGTGATTGATTTGTTTAAAGATATTCTAATGTTAATTTTTTTTTAAAAACATTTTAAATTTCCCCTTGTGTTATTTCTCTTTGAAAAATTAACCGTTTTTGAAAATTTAAAGGTGAAACAGTGGATTAAAGTTTTAAAAAGTAATGTTGTCTTTTGTGATGCTGTGACTAACAAATTTAGACCCCAGGCTAGTTCAACAGTATCACTGTGTTTTATTATCCTATTACCTCTGTTATTTAAAGATTATGATATGACTATTGTATACCTATCCAGGCATTAACTCGCTCACTCACGGGATTATACATGCAATTTAATACCCTTAATTATGAAATATTATAATTTAATTATTTTCTGTTTCTGTTCTGTTATAATGCAGAGCATAACTTTTAACAATAATTGACTTTTAAATTTGGGTATACACATGCATCAAGGTATAGTTGAGTATACTGTATAAATAATGTCATCTGACTGCAATTTTATTCATCAGAGTTATTGCCCCTTTTTAATTTTATTTGTCCAGAGCATAATTTCAGTAATATTTTACCAAAGTTTACTTTTATATACATCTTCATCGTGGAAAGAGGCATGTCACAGAACAATTAACATCACTGTATTTTTTTGCAAAAACATATTTCTCCTTTTCTTGTAAATTTTATTTGTCCATAGCATAACTTAAACCATATTTGACCTTGGTTTACCAAACTTTGTTTACATGTATCATGGTATAGGAGTGTAATATACTTACATGATAAATCACTGTATGCCTTGCAGAAGTTATTACCCCTTTTCTTCTTGCAGGAGTTATTGCCCCTTTTCTTGTATATTTTCATTGTCCTGAGCATAAAAATGATTTATACATGATGGTGTATTGCATAATTAAATGATGGCACTGTGACTTTTTGACAGAGTTATTGCCCCCTTTTCATAAAAATGTCTTTCTCTGTGATAACTTTGTGGGATGTTGTCATGTAACTAAATTAACCTACCAATATACTAATGTGACAAGCTGATTAGCCTAATACCTGGCAACAGCTGCATGTTTTGTTCATGCCTTCATAAACTTAATTGAAGTTAAGATTACTCCTTACATTTAGATGTTTTATAGAACTACACATAGATATTAAAAGTGGGGACCATTAAGGAAAGGTGCATGTGTGTGTGTCCTGTGAATTATAATTTTTATAATGAAAAAAACCCATTTAAAATCCAATTAATATTTGATTGCAAAGGTAAAAGTTAAAAGTTGTGATATTGTTTTTGCATCACTTATTTAGTTCTGTAGATTCTGTTTCATCAAGACAAATTGTTTTGTATATACCGGTACCAATAACAAATACACCTATTTTATTTATGACTATATATATGTAAGTTTTAAATAAAAAAAGTATAATTATACGTGTTATTACCTGTTTCTGCACATTATCTTGGATCAAGTTGGATTTCAAAAGACTGTATTTACTACAAAACCATTTCAAATTGAATATCATTACAAATCTATGTTTACGAGATTTTGGTGTTGGTAAGTGCATGTCTAAAGTCATTATTGCTTACCATCAATAAAAAAAGAACAAACATGTCCAATAAACATGTCTGCAACTATATACATGCTGTATGTTTCAATCAAGTCCTACTGATCCTGTACGACAATTTGACACAATTTAATTTATGAGATTTTTTAAGTATTGCTTCTTTTGGAGAACATTTAGTACCCTATAATATTTTGGTTATAAAAATCCATGAAAATTGCATTTATGTGAAACTTTGCATTCAAAAGCAACAAGAATTTATCGTTTGGCACATGAATGACTAATGGAACTCTTTTATAAATGAAACCAAAAATGTAAAAGTGAATCTCTACAAATTTTATGACTAAAGCATCAATTTGGTAACAGAATTGGAGAACTCTTTTACTTTGGAAAGCACATTTTAACTAAAGTGCTTCTGTTCTGAAACATTTCATCCATCTTTTTATAACACAGAAGCCTTATAATAACAGCAGTGTATAGACAATTCATCTCCTCGGGAGGCCAATGATATTCTTCAAAGCATATCTTCAGTGAACATTTTAAGTGACGGTATGCAGCATATCTGTTGATTTAAAATTGAAAATAAAAAACCGCTATGTATTATGTAAGCTTTATTGGTAGAGTCTTTGTTTCGTGTGCTGTATGTAAGCTGTGGGTTTATAGATTCGGCTGGCTGTATCACACCTTAGATGTTAGAATTAATCTTCTCACTCCTAAACAAACAGCCAGCAATTTGGGGTAGGGAAAGGACTACTAAGTCAGCTTGGTGACAGGATAATTTGACTAGGTAAAGTTCCATATTGAAGTGTTTGCAACAGGATTTTTAGTCTATCCTGTCTGTCTTCCGTTGTTTCCTTTTAAACTACTGGGCAGATTTAAACCAAATTTTACAGGAAGCATCCTTAGGGGAAGGGGACTAAACTTTGTACAAATGAAGTCTGTGACCCCTAGGGGACCAGAGGAATGGGCCAAAAGGGATACATTTGACATTATGCCTTTAAACGAACATCTCTGAAACCACTGGACAGATTTCAACCAAATTTAGCAGGAAGCATTCTTAGGAGAAGTGGTCATTCAACCCTGTACATATAAAGTCTCTGACTCCAAGGGGACAGGTAGACAGGGCCAAAAGGGGTAAATTTGACTGTCTGCCTTTAAACGCTATCTCCTCTGAAACTTACTGGGCAGATTTCAACCAAACGGACGTTAAGACCCAATGGACCTTTTGTTCAGTGATATTATCAATCAAATATAAAGTCATCGTAAGTGTTCACTTTCACAAACTTACACCATCTCAATTTGACCTAAGCTTTAAAAAAAAACAACAAACATGCATTTAAACTTTGAGTTTGCAACCTTTTATTACTCAATGCTTGCCATCTTAAACTTCTGATAAATCGAAGCTTGGTTGTTAAAGTGTGCAAGTTTATAGATGTTCACAGATTCAAGTCACAAGTAAAATTGTGAGTTTTTGAATTAATTAAGCTGGTACCCAGCTTGCTGCATGCATATTGCAAGCATGTATTTCTGATTTTGTATTTTATCTGACACCAAAATTGTTAAAGGTGTAATTATTTTTCGACACTCATCAATAAATGTTATTATTGTCAGCATTGAGATGTGGAATAACAGTCTTTATGAAAAATATTTTAATTCACAAGCCAAATATGGCAGGTGAACCTTGATAAAATCTACAAGCCAAGATAAATTTTTATTGGCCCGAATATTAAAATTAAAAAAAAACCAAAACACAGATTGTGGTCATTATTCTATATGGGACATATTAGAATGATGCAAATTGTTTGCTGTTGTTGCATATAATATTTCTAGTAAACAGATGTTCAAAAATTAGCTTGTTAAAGCAAATACTACAATCATGAATTTTAATATGACAACTGCAAGCATGCATTTCTGTTTTGGTACTTTCAGACAACAAAATTGTTAAAGGTGTTATTAATTTTCGACGCTCATCAATTAATGTGTTATTTTTCAACATCAAACTCAGGAATAATAGTTCAAATATTGTTAAGTTCCGTAACTGAAATTGAAGATATTAAATACCATAATTCTTAAAACTTTTTCATGTTTTCTGAAATTTTTGGAGAAAGGGAAATGCACTTTTGAGATTGAAGTCTTCTGCATGATTTTAATTGAAGACTGACATGCAAAGATGTTGAAAAAATTTAGGTGACCTAATTATTGCATCATCAATTTTGTCTTGTCATTATTTAATTTTACAGCAGTTATCTTTAACGATGTATTGTGATGCTAAAAGTCGGACGATAGACATTGTGTGTTTGTAGGTTAAAAGGAAGCAGATCATATATCACAGTTCTTATAACTTAAAGTGGTTTCCTATTGTGACAAAAAGTGTGCACTTCATAGAGTAACAAGCCCTCACTCAATTCAGGAAGCCCCTTTAATTTACAGGAAGTTACACCTCCGTCACATGATATTGAACAAGATGACGGGCATCGCATGTCTTTTCCCCTAATGGGCTCGTGTATTGTCTTACTTACAATGTCTTCATGTCTGCATGCGCTTGGCGTCGTCTTGTTTCGTTAGCGTGTTGCTAATGTGCTTTGATTAATGATGCACTCCGCGCTACTCAGGGTGCAAGAGCCCGGGTGACTGCGATGAGAGGCCTGAAAGAAATACTGATGAAGTATGGTGGTTAATGGAATTAGACAATCTTGGTTTGTGATTTTCATGTGTAGTGTCATGTGTGTGCTGGGTGTCCCAAGCATAGATTGATTGAGATTAAGTCCAATAAAGGGACAATGCCGACTCTAATGAGAATTAACTGTCTCCATCCATCACAATAAGATTTAAGATAATCCCTTCCTTTGCACATTAATTATTCACAACACTGAAGGGAGGATTCCTACGTAAAGTAGATTAACAGCTTCCTGTACTTTCTGTCTGATTGTTTTCAATTTTTTAGCAATTTTTTAATATTTGTTAAATAAAGGCATGGGATAGGTGTGTATTTTACAGTGATCGATATACAAAAAAATGACCTGTTTTAAACTATTTTACTGCTTTTTATGGGACATATTACGTTGTCACATTAGTATTTGGTTGATCTGGCCGACAGTCCTTTGGTTTTTGTTTCACCACTTAAAAAGGGAAAGTTCTTGTGATGTACACTACACTTGCTTTATTTTCGTACCTTTATTTTAAGGTATGGTATGAGATTGAGCCTTAATTAATGTGTTGAGTGCTAAATTGTAACTGGAAAGTCGAGCTACTGATGACTTTTGGCATATTTTCATGTGTTTGATTTGTGTAAACTGTAACTGTCGGTCTAGTTTGAATATTTTCTAACCATAGAGTCATTTACTATTTAAGAATTATTCATGTTTGCCAAAATATTTGAAATGTTCATAGGGGGAGAAAATTGTTATCAAAATCTTAAAATGTCTTTAATACCTATATACAATGCCCTGTATGACAAAATAATAGTGTAAACTGCCTTATTGAAGCAGTTCTGTTAAAAAAAAACTCAGTTGAAGCAAGTTGATAAGCAAGGTTTAGGAAATATACTGATTTCAAAAGTGAAAATTGTGTGTGATAAATAGGGAGACTCCCTCCTAAATAGGGAGCATTGACAGATATGACTATTGCCAGTTCAACTTCAGAATTATGCCATGGCTTAAGGCACTAAGGATGCACTCACAACGAACTATGGTAACTGTAATTTTGATTTTCTTTTTCAACTGATTAGAATGTTTTTCAATTAATTAGAAAAGGGTTTGTTGATCGTTGAATTGAATTCTACAACCTGTTTCTGTAAACATTCATCAGCATTAAAAGCTAGTATCTTATCTCCCCCACATCTAGATGGTATTTATGAATCACAATTCTAAACAAAAACACTGCTGAAGGTTTAAAGTGTCTTCCAGGCATGATAGAGATTTACAGTGATGATATAATCACGGGCTGAAGTTGTGAATTGTTGACGCCACATAAGTCTTCTTACATTTAAAATTGTCTGACTTGAAGTGTAAATAACACTGTAAGTGGCTGTGATAGAAGCATGACAGACAATATCAAGAAATTATGTTTCTTTTTTTCAAAACTCCAAATGTTTTACAATCAAAAGATTTGTGATTTTCCTAATTTAGTTTGTTTGATAAGTTCATTTAAGTGCAATCATATCCAATTGCACTGACTAAGGATGGTCTTCTAACATTATGAAGAAGAACATAAAAGTAACACAATATGATATTAGTTTGATGTCTTAATTGTTCCAAACCATATGGAAATTTCTTCTGTTTAATGAGTTTGACATGGAATTCTCCATACGTGGGTTAAAAATGGAGTTTAGTATAAGGTGAAAAGCTTTGGTGTTGCAAAAGTTTAAAAATAAATGAAAAATATGTGCTGCAGCTTATATACCTAAGAACTGTTGCAGCTTCTATACCAAATAAGTGCTGCAGCTTATATACAAAAGAAGCACTGCAGCTGATAAACCAAAGACACTCTGTAGCTTATATACCCAAGAAATACTGCAGCTTATTTACCAAAGAAGCACTGCAGTTTATATACCAAAGAAACACTGCAGCTTATATACAAAGAAACACTGCAGCTAATATACCAAAGAAACACTGCAGCATATATACCAAAGAAACACTGCAGCTTATATACCAAAGAAGTGCTGCAGCTTATATACCAAAGAAACACTGCAGCTTATATACCATCAAAATGCTGCAGCTTATATACCAAAGAAACACTGAGGCTTATATACCAAAGAAACACTGAGGCTTATATACCAAACAAATACTGAGGCTTATATACCAAAGAAACACTGCAGCTTATATACCAAAGAAACACTGCAGCTTATATACATAAGAAAAACCAGAGCTTATATACCAAAGAAAAACTGTAGCTTATATACACTAGAACTGCTGCAGCTTATATACACTAGAAGCACTGCAGCTTAAATACCAAAGAAGCACCACAGCTTATATACCAAAGAAACACTGCTGCTTATATACCAAAGAAGTGCTGCAGCTTATACACCAAAGAAGCACTGCAGCTTTTCAAACTGCAGAAAAGTGTTGTTTCTTCAAATACAACATAAATGTCAAGCATTTTTAACTTTGTTCGGTAGGAGAAATACAAAAGGGTTCCATCTGTCTGTTCATCTGCCCGTACGTCCAAAGTGTTCCAGGGCATATCTGATCCAAAACTGTTCAAGAATACTTTACAAAATTATTGATGCATATCAATCAAGTGGTGAAGTAGTGCCTTTTGCTATACATGAGTTTTCATTTGTAATATTGTTCTTGTTACTATGGGAAAAAATGGCAAAAATTGCTAAATTTTTGGTTTCTGGTGCATATATCTCCAAAACCATTCAAGAAATTGTTACAAAACCATTTTTGCATATCAGCCTTGAGCTGTAGAAGTCCTTTTTGATATGCTGGAGTTTTCAATATTTTTCCTGTTACCATGGATCAAACAGCAAACATTACGAAATTAACCATTCCAGAGCATATCTCTAATACTGTTCCAAAAATTTCACAATACTTTGCACACCAATATAGTGATTATTTCTTTGTTGCCTAGTGGTAGTCTTCATTGTTAATGTTTTTCCTGTTACCATGAAAACAAATAGTCGAAATTGATAAATTCACTGTTTCTGGAAAATATCTCCAAAAATGCTAAAGATAGCTTCACACAAATATTGCTATGCATTAGCTTCATAAGTCAAAGAGGCAGCTGCAAGCAGAGGTGTCTTGAATTTGGCCCCAATGAACTGTGGTAAAATTGAGGGACATACCTACAGTGATATCAACCTTGAAATTTGCATACCTGGTAATCTTCTAGAAACTCCCTTGGCTAGGGATCTAAATGTTTATGTCCTTGTAAACTCAAGAAAGACATCAATGTCAAGTAGACACATGTTTATAGATTCAAATATGTGTTTTATATTCTATAAAACATATGTTATATATATTCAAATGAACTTGTGTTTTATTTGCAAGTAAAAACGAGTTTATATGCAAGTTAACTATTGTGTTTTCTATTCAAGTAAATGAGTGTTCTTTGTTCAAGTAAACTTACAAGTGCATTAAGTTGACAGGAACTTTACTGTGTGTTGTATGTATAACACTAAGACAAATTAACTTACAGGAGTACATATGTACATATCTGTTTGTTCTACGGATCTGTGTTTCTATCCCGAGTTGATCATCAGCATTGTATTGGCTTCATGGACATCCTATATTACAATAATGACATTACTACAGCTTCATGATTATATATTTATATGGAAACCCACGGGGCTAATAAAGCCATGATGGGATAGGTCTACAGTCTGTCACAAAGTTTTTCTGTGTAGTAATTAAATAGACTCAGATAAACAGAGGGTCCCAAGAGTGTCTTCAGGAGATTTGTAAAACCATGTCATTGGTAATTTTTTCATGGCTGCTTAATGACATGGCACTTTGTCAGCTTCTCGAAGGGTCAAGTAGGGTCAGTGTAAAGAAATTATTACCAATTATAGCCATGTGTTCATGTGCAGGGCTAGGACGGCCTTTATATATTGAGTGGAGATGGCAGACAGTGATAGAGCATGTAGGTCCATGTAAATTTATGGTGGATTGATGAAATTATCTGATACTAACGCTAATCAAGAAGAAAGACATCTTTTATCTTATATTACAACTCAATATAAAACCTAAAGCAATATGAAATGGATACATAATACAGTAAGACAGGACATATACAATTTGTATGTTAAATATATATATACCTTAACCTAAATCCCTATTTATACTGTAAACATCACTATATTTGTGTGCACTTTATTTTTGTGGAGTTCGTTGATGCAATAATTCTGCAAAATTTGATGGCTATGAATAATATAATGCAATATATGTAGCACTTGACAAAATTAAAATGTGGAAAGGATGACATATTCCTACAATTAAAATGGTGAAGTCAAATTACTGCAAATTTGTTTCAAATCTGTAAAATACAAAATATTACCAGCTGTGTATTTTATAGCGTGGTTTAGAATTGTTCATGAAAGACCTTAAATTTCACAATACCAATCCTTAAAAATGATTAAATTTACTGACATATTCCTAAAGAAACTTACACTTGAATAATTGGCATCTAAAAAATGTTCTTTTATGTTTATACATGTATATCTTGAGAATTGCAAAAGGTCTCTGCCAATCAGATATATTGGTGGCCATATTGGTTTGATGTACATGCAGAATTCCTTGTAAATTAAGTGTTCTTGTCTGTGTTTAATAACAGAAAATCAATTGAGCATTTAATTGACCAACTTCTATTTTTAGATGCAGTGACCTTGAACTGTCAAAGTTTTTGTTTGACAATACATTGGGGAAATTACTTTTCCTACTAGATTTTGATCACAAGTTATTTTAGTTGCTTTAATAAGATGATGCATGTAATTACAAATTGGCATTCTGGCCAGACACGCAGCAGGACATGTATCTGTCCTCTTAATCTTTGATAAATAGAGCCCAATTTAATACAGGATCAAAAAATGATGTAGGTCTTAACTTTAAAATTCTGCAGTGTAAAATCTGTAAGTTCTATAGTGTGTTTCATTCATTGCAAGTATTTTGTGCAATTTGAAAAAAACAAAAAATATTAACTACCACAAAATTTCTTTGATATAATAATTCCTCACCCATTACAGGAAGCACTGACAAATGAAATGCAAATGAAAATGTTTCTAGTTAAAAACCATGAAACTTGTACCCCATGATCACAAATCTATGTTAATTTTTACAGAAAATCAATGTAAAAAAAGGCATTCATTAGAGTTCTTAAATACCTAATTTCTCTAATTTGGATTTCTTAAATGCCTAATTTCTCTAATTTGGATTTCTTGAATGCCTAATTTCTCTGATTTTGGTTTCTTGAATGCCTAATTTCTCCAGTTTTGTTGTATATAAATGGCTGTGTTACTCAGATTTTGAGAAGCAATAAAATGTACAGTTGCTGAAGCTTTTTTACAGCTTCAACTTAAGCATTTGACTAAATGTTATTGATTTTTCTAACTGTGAACTCCACAGAGCTTAACAGTGTTAAATACTTTTGTTTTAGACTTCACAGATTTGTACATTCTGCCTGCATGTTCTTGTTTGACCTTTCAGTTTACCGTATTTGACCTAACAAGAACCCATGTCCCTATAAGCGCCTCCTCCCTTTTCAAGCACCTACGGTCTTGTATAAAAGCCAAGATCCATTACCTGAGAGCATTGAAAAGCATTAACTTACAGTGTTTAAACTCATATTATGGCCCTAAAATTAACAGCCCTTTTTACTTTTTCTAATTTTTAAGCGCCCTGGGCACTTATTAGATTGAATTCGGTATTGTATTTATGATGGTGACAATTCCTTTACAACAACTGTGTACTCTAGAATGTTAATGTCTGCATAACAACAGTTATGACATCTGTATTGCAGGTTTTAATTTCTTTGTACTCCGATTTATTCATTTTGAACACATTATATTATTTTTTAATGGGTGAATTAACTATTGATTCAGTGCAGATAAGTAATAAACGTGACTGCCATGCATGATTGTAAAAGTTGATTCCACAAGATAAAGCCGTTAAAATCAAATGGAAATCCCATTTAAAACCAATTAAATACAGACAACTCATTATTTTTGATTTTATGATTTGCAGTGTCTGAAAAAGTTGCACTATGTTTGTTAAATTATAAAATATATTTTTGAAGAAAATGACAAAAAAATTGTTGCAAAATATCCTCTTATTTGAAAAAAACCTTGTCCATTTTCCTGTAAAATGTCCATGGTGGAAGGTTTTGATATGTATATTGATGTGCATGTGATGATGAGTACAATGTTTTGGGGTGTTTATTGTTTCAAAATGGTGTATGTGGTGCCTTGAGTCACAAAAAACACAAGAAGTTTCAAATAGATATATATAGAGTTAAGATGGGATATCTGGTTTTATCTCACTAGAGTTATTTAATTTTCAGATTTTACAAAGAACCAAGGCTTAATCTGAAAATTAACTAACGAGAGTGAGATTAAAACTCGATATCCCATCCTAACGAGTTATGGTGCCGTTTTCTCCTACGATTTTCTGTCAGTAAAAATATCGC
>JAUMGZ010224035.1:0-11323 GCA_032359645.1 Pododesmus macrochisma
TAGGGGAATTTTGGTACCTTTTTCTCGAGGGGAAAGTGCCGTTTAACGGCAGCAAAATAAAGCTAGATTAATCCCTGCCAGTGGTATCGTCTCAAAAAGAACAAGTCTCAGTTGAAAGGGAAATTAAATCCCAATTTAAAGAACAAAAGATTATCAATTAATGGAATGTTGGCACCGCCAAGTATGTAAATGATAGAATTATCCAGTCAAAGTCTCTCTAACAGTGTATATATATAAGTTAATAATAGTCATCATCATCACTTGAGCCCTCATGTTCCGAACCATCATCATAATCTTCGCCATCATCTCTACCAAATACCTGTCCGCCATTCTGCTTCACTAAAAACAAAAATTATGTACAAAATGTATTATGTCCTAGTAAACCATTAAATGCTGCAGTTGAAAGTTTAAGAGACAAACATCATACTTAAGTTTTTCCTTAATAAAAGTGCCAGCGTATTTTCACAAGGGTAATTACATGTACAAAGTATATTGTATATACTTATAAATACTGTTTTGTATATGCTTCTTGGGGTCATATTTGAGGAATACTATACATTATTATCATTTATATGTTCCTGGGGGTCGTATTTGAGGACAACTGTAATAAGTGTTTAGGTAGTGTAGTGGTTAAGATGCTCGCTTCTCACCAATGCAGCCTGTGTTCATATTCTATGTCGTAAGTGGGATGGTACAGGATCACCAACCTGAACACATGGGTTTCCTCCGGTCTCTTGGTCCTATTTATATATATTGTATATACTTTCTATCTTGTATAAGTTTCTTGGGGTCATATTTGTATATATTGTATATACTTTCTATCTTGTATAAGTTTCTCGGGGTCATATTTATATATATTGTATATACTTACTATCTTGTATATGTTTCACGGTGTCATATTTATATATATATTGTATATACTTACTATCTTGTATATGTTTCTCGGGGTCATATTTATATATATTGTATATACTCACTATCTTGTATATGTTTCTCGGGGTCATATTTATATATATTGTATATACTTACTTTCTTGTATAAGTTTCTCGGGGTCATATTTATATACATTGTACAGTGTATATACTTACTATCTTGTATATATGTTTCTCCGGGTCATATTTATATATATTGTATTTACTTACTATCTTGTATATGTTTCTCGGGGTCATATTTGAGGACGACATCTTTATACTCTGGGTGTTCCTCGATATATTTGTCTTTCGCCTCCTTGAAAGCTGCCTCCATGTCCTTTATGTGTATTGTATTCGCATCGTCTGTGACGGAACAACTGAAAAGTAATGTGTATAGTATTAGCATCATCCGTGACCAAGCAACTGAAAAGTCATGTGTATTGTATTAGCATCATCCGTGACCACGCAACTGAAAAGTCATGTGTATTGTATTAGCATCATCCGTGACCAAGCAACTGAAAAGTCATGTGTATAGTATTAGCATCATCCTTGACCAAACAACTGAAAAATAATGTACCAATGCACCATAATATATTTCAAAAACTTACATACAAAAATATGTATCGACATTAACTAAAAGTTATTCTACATACAATAAACATCAACATTGTAAATTCAAAGTTTTACTTTATATAAACAAAGGACATGTTTGTAACAAGATAATTTCTGCTAGATAAGTTATACTCTGTTTTTAATTCTGACATATTGATCCTCTTAGTTTTGTTGTTTTTTTGTTTTTAAAGTCTCCAAATTCAAAATATTTTTAAAAACAAATTCAACAAAAACAATAATTCTGTAATTCAAATTTTTAAGTTTGCATATTTGTTGTAAATTTGAAAATATAACAACAATTTCTAGTAACAAAGAAGAGGAGGGAAAAATAATATTTAAAATTAGAACACTGCATGTCAAACAGGCCCCCACCAAGATGGCCAAGAGTAAAATTAGAAAGGTTATCCAGCAGGATACTGGAGATGTAGTTAATCTTGATAACTGGGCATCAACTTTCCTACTTAACATTTGCTTAAGGATTAAAAAGTATATAATGTGGTTTCTGCATCATCTATAAATTTAGCATTAGGGGATATCAGGTTAGCTACCGTTACATGTGAGTTGTGAAACTACAGATTCTCTTCAGAGTCATATTCTTTTTATCATTTTTCACAATATTTAATTTAACGAGGTTTGTTTAAATGGAATAACAACTTTATGGTACGTATCTAAAAATAAAAGTTGATTTGAAACAGGCATACTTGCCAAGTCTCCCTAGTTTAAAAGTTCCATATTTTCAGTATTCCATAATCTTGTTTAAATGTCAAGTCAATTCAATACATTGCATGAAGCAAGAGAAAGTATGTCATGTAAGACTATTATTTGCCAAATAGGGTGCATTGCAAGTACTTTTTAATAATTTTAATTTCAGACACATGATATCTCCCCTCCCCCATGAAATGTTTGGAAAGTTGGCAAGTATGAACACAAAACACGCCATTTATTTGCCTAGTAACATGTAAAATAATGATAATATCTGAGATAACAACTGATAATGATTTAAACATGGAGCGGTAAAATTAAAAACAAATATACCAAAAATATAGAAAAAGTATTATGCTATGCTAATAAGTAATAACTGATAGCAAACTAAATTTTACTGAGTTGCTAAATATGTCGAAGGGCAAACCTTGGTGATGAAGTGAAGTGATCATAGCATATATCAACTGCTCGACAAACATAACACTGGGTGGCGCCACATGTACATGTCATCTTGTTACACCCAGAATCCTTCAGGAAATGCTTCTTACATTTGTGGCAGGTTCTCAACATGGCCTCAGACACTTTGTTTTCTATGTAAGCCCTCATGCTTGTTTCACTCTCTTTCTCTACCTCTTCACACCGCAGAGGAATATGGTTGGGTTCACGACAAAGTCTGCAAGAAAATATAAGTATTTAATGAAATTACACTCAACGTATACCCATTGTCTGTATAAATATATAACAAATGATATTGTGCAGAAACACTACTAAGTCCACATTTATATTCCCAATTTTGGTTTTAGGGATGAAAATGATAGGGCAATAACGCCTTAGTATAAAATGTCTATCTATATGTACATCAATTGAACATTTATCAATTGTTTGATCTTTGAATGCTTTTAAAACATATCAATGAACATCACGAAAACACATTACATTGTTTTTCTTTTTAACAAAGTTGGTTACATGGTAAGAGATAAATAGATTTTTCCTGTTGATGCTTGTCTTAAGATAATATTACCTGCAGGAATCTTTGAGACAATCCGGATTTAGACACCTGAAAACTTTATCATCAGGATTTGACATGATGGTGGCAAAACTACAGAATGGACAACTGACGAGGTCTGGAATATCCGCCATTTTTATTTCTTCCTCCTGCATTCGTCTCAATAAAATGGAGAACATATTTGGAGATAATACGTCCTGTAGAACAGACATCTGGAATTTGTACTCACAGTCCTCCTGCAGACAGGGAAAGTCACATTTAGCTTGACCTATGATGACCTCTGTTGACCTTCTGATGCAGTCTTTACAGAAAATATGGCCGTCTGCACATGACCCCATGTCCTCGAACAGACATTCATCATCAAAGCAGCAGTTACACTCCATTAACTCTCCATTGGATCTTGCTTCCTCTAATTTGAATTGTTTTATCCTCTTTAAATCTTCCAATCTCTCTTAAGTTTTAAAAATAAAAACTTAAATTTAATAACCGAAAAAATACAAAGCTTAGTCTACTATAAACATATATACTGGTAATAAAGCTGTAAAAGGAGGGAGTGTATTTATATATAATTATAATATTAACACATATTTTGAGAAATATGTAAGAACAGCGCATAGCCTCTCTGAAATCATCTTATGAATTATGTTTAACCCTAAAGTGAACTAAAAGTGTCCAAGTTGGCAATTGTTTCATCAATAATCACACTGGCCTTTGTAACCCTGAGGGTTTTTACTGTGATCTTAAGTTAACTGATAAGATACATTGTAAATGAGACAAACTAGCAAATTTGTTTTTCCTACCTATAACTTCCGTTTCCTGTTCTAAGAAGTACTTTTCGTAAAAGAAGAATTCATCAGGTTCCTCCGGGAGAGCCTTTTCTACTCTAGGTTTCTCGATGTAAAGTTCTGCAACAAAATCTAAAAAGAAAAAGAAATAAAAGTATACATGATCTTTACAAAAATAAAATTGTCTATATAATTTGATTTAATTTTGAACTCGTTTAAAAAACCAAATAATAATTAATTCTGACATAAAAATGCAACATTCCTTCATTTCTCAAAGTTTTTTTTATATGAATAAAGCACTTTTTATCAGAGAATAAAAGTATAACATGTATAAACACTTAATAAAATAGTGTATAATTTATCAATCATAATATTAATTAAAGTATAAACCTTCATCATTATTTTTTTTAGCAAACATAAATTGTTTAGTTGTTCCTGTTAAATTAGTGACTGAGTAGAGAAAAGTCAGACTTATATATAATTAACTAAATGTACCACTACCATATGGTATAATTTTGAATCAGGACTGGTAACAAGTCTCCTCTGTACATTTTTATGAATATCTCTCACAGAAATAGAGATATTTTCTGAATTATGGATCTTTCAATTTTTCTAACAAAATTCACTTCACTGCGAAAATGTCCAAACATGTATATGACGCTAATTACACTGGTATATATATTTGAATCTAAGGTTGTCTACTATTTCAACTTTATCCTTACCTCCGAGACCAATCATCTGATTTTCTATCATCTTCCTACAGCATGTGTAACTATGCTTATTGGTCTGCATCAAGTCCTTCAAGTAATCCTCACTAAGCAATGGAAAGTCATTTAATAGTTGAATCTTAACATGCTGTTTATAAGTCTCTGAAGTTGCTCTATCTTTGTCAAAAAATGTCTCTAAAGGTTCGGGAAATTTATTCAAAAAAGAATCAATGTTAATGAGATTTACGTTTAATGGTTTTTGCTTTTTTGAATTATTTTCAGTTTCTTTTAATTTTGGATAGTTTTTGTTTTCTAGCATGATTAAGGCGACATCTTTCACTCTGTCTTTGTCGTCTTTTCTCCTTTCTAACTCCTCATAAAGGTAATTAGGATCACAATCGGGAAAAATTTCTCGGAGTTCATCTATTTCATCTTCTAGATTACATGTGTTTTTCTTTGTTTGCTTGCCTTTACTACTAGTACTTGAACCATTGTTTGTGTTTGTGGATGCTACAGAACCATCTATGGCAGTTTCAGAATTCTGACTATCTGATCCATGTCTTAAGAACTCTTCAATTACTAACTGTATTCTATTTTTCTTGTCATGGTGAGCTTCTAAATATGCATATATTTCATTTGGATCCTTTTCGGTTAGCACTTTTCGTATTATCCTCATGTCTCTGAACAAAGGATCTTTGCACAAAAAGGGATCTTCGGGCATAGAATCATCGTGTTTCAGTGATGTCTTGCCTCCGACCATCTCACCAGTTGCTGACTCTTTTGACCAATTTTTTCTATATTGATTTTGAAGAATTTTGGTGAAAACTCGATCCACTCTATCGCGTCGATTTCCTTCATTCCGCAAAAGTTGATGAATGTCATCTGCTGTGATAGGAAGGGAAGTCATGTTTGTCATGGCCATATCAATGACCTTGACAAAGTCTTCAACAAGGGATGCAGAATGCACGCCATTGCTAGAATCCACTACATGTACTTGTCGCTTCCACTTATCTGTATTTTCTAGAATTAAATTAGTAATCATATCCACCCTATTTGGATTTTTTCTTATTTCTTTCAATTTATCATAAATCAAATCTACATCAATGGTCTCTGTGATGCCGGTATCGACAATAAATTGTGCATCTCTCATCACAGATTTTATTTTATTCAATTCTGGTGGAGGAGATGGGCGTTCCTCATTGTTACAATTAGAATTGACGATGTCGTGATTATGTTCCTTACAACGATAAGTGTCATTCAATGTTACACATATGTCATGATCAGTTCCAATGGTCACAGTCCTAGTTGTGCCAGAGTTACCCTCATTATTTAAATCATCGTTGTCATAGATACAGGGTATTGTATCTTGATGCTGGAGAGTATTAGCTAAGTAATCATCAATATCATCTTCTTCCTGCGCTAAATCATCATGATTTAAACTATAGACTTCTGTGCCTTCAGATTCAAAACTAAAATGTGCATCTTCTTTTCCATTACAGTGAGTGTGGTTGTCTTCTAAGAAGCCTTCATCAACAGGACATTCGTCCACCGTCTTCTGTCTTTTGGCTTCAGTTGGACCTTCACTATATTCCATTGTAAAGCAACTGATTTCAGCAGATATTCCAACCTACAATTATGAAGGAATCATTTGTCAAAATAATCAGTCATGCTAACCAGCTACTGGCAACTTGCTCAAGATCCATTACGAGCATAACATACTTTTTCTCAATGTGATTTATTAAGTCTGAGTTAACGTTATAATTTGAGAAATACACATGTATTACACATTTTGTGTTGTAAATATTTATGTATATCTCTTGATCATGACTCATAAGTGTTGTAAACACTTAACAACTTATAATCAGGTCCATGGCCTTCGTTATTTAGCCATTTCATATTTACAATGTTTTCTGGGCATCGCTATATTGATCTCTGACCCAGAAGTGCATATATATAAGTGTAATATTTTTATTATTATTTATTTAATTTATTGTTTACTGTACATCTAGTAGTAAATTCTTTTCAAATGTCTTTAAGGATGCATACCATTGGTCGACACAGTCCCTGTCATAGTTTTTTGAATGCATATGCTATATACTAAATATAGTGTAGCATATGATATGCATGGGAGACACAGCATAAGCAGGAAATAGTCAGTCTTTGTGAACACCAAGTTTCAATTCTAGCTACATGTATATTGTACATGCATTTGTTTACATTATCTCATTTATCTGTGTATGAACATGTACATCCTATTTTGCCTTTGGCTTGCCAGTGCCAATGGACTTATATGACTTATTCTGTGCATTTTGATGTCCAACTTCACCATGCCAATTGATGAAGGAAATAGATATTTTCTTCCCACAATCTTTAATAAGTGCAAAAAGACATTTTCATTGAAGTGAAAACGAGGCCTGCCATTTTTGTTATAAATAGCAAGGTTGTATGGTCTAAAAGTCTCCATCAAAGACTAGATAAAAATATTGGGCCAACCACCCAATGAAATGTGACTATGCAGCAAGTTACGTATTATTAACCGGAAACAAGTCACGCAAAATAAATGTTGAAGAGCAGAATATAATGATACAACAGTGCCAGCATTCTAAAACACCACTGAGGACTGGCAACTGAAATTTAACAGTGATAAATGCAAACATATGCACATACATGTAGGCCCAGTTTACAAACCTACTACATATAAGCTAAATGGAAATTCCATATTGGAAATTACAGAAGAGAAAGACCTAGGAGTATGGATAGACAACAAGTTGGAATATAATTCCCATATTAATAATGCTGTAAAAAAGGCAAACATGAAGCTAGGCTTAATTAAGAGAACTTTTAAAAACATGGATAAAGAAATGTTGCTAAATCTATACAAGTCTTTAGTAAGACCACACCTTGAATATGGGTCAAACATCTGGAGTGTGTCTACTAAGAAACAAGGAATAAGCTTAGAGAATGTCCAAAGAAGAGCAACCAAATTAGTCAAGGGAATTGAGAATTTTACATATCCAGAGCGGCTAAGATCCCTTGGACTACCTTCTTTGGAATATCGTAGGGAAAGATCTGATTTAGTGGAAACATTCAGAATCGTTCATGGCATTGATAAAGCAGACAAAGACAAACTATTTCCGTCAGTCAACCAACCCAGAACAAGAGGCCATACTCTGCGTATTTATAAACAAAATAGTCGAACAAACATCAGGAAATACTCATTTAGCCAGAGGGTTGTAAATAATTGGAATTCGCTGCCAGAACTTTTAGCCACTGCTAGGAATATCAACTTGTTTAAGAGCCATTTAAATGAATTTTGGAAATACAAACTAAACAAGTTTAATCCAGAATGCTTGTTACTAGGGACACAGATAGCGGGAGTCGCGCGTAGAAACCAATACATAAATATGCATCAGTCTATGAAGATGTCGACTACAAAGTAAACAAGTAAGTAATTAATTTTTAATTGTCTTTTTCTTCTATAAAAATGAGTAGTTTGATATTTTGGTAATGCTTATAATTAATAAAAAAAAATAAGTTGATAAGTAAATATTGTTTTTAATTTTGAAATGTCAGAAGCTTATATATGTAATTAATTTTGTTATAAAGAGTGTTTTAGGGGGAAATAAATTTTAAACATTTAACAAAACAAATATTTGTGTTTCCACTATATATAGTCTTACGTATATACATGTATACCTACCCTAATTTTTTGGCCATTTTCAAACAAGCACTGTAACTTAAAGTAAACTAAAAAGATTTGGCTACATATTACCTACCCTAAATTGTGTAGATATAAATATATATATATAACTTTATCAACCTGTACCCTATCACTCTTTGTACAATATTCAATTTGAAAATCCAAAAAGCCAGTAGGGACATGTACAACAATCTGTATGATGCAAACTTCTTTAAACACTGGTTCTCCCTACTCCTATAATATAAAAGACCACTTAATGTTACGCTGGCGCTTGTCAAAAGTATCTCGCCATCGTTAACCTCTAACATTGTTGGATTGGGCGTCAGTTGTTCTGTACCATCATCAACCTGTACCAAGATTTGGTTGATCCATACCAAGAATCTAAGTAATTCCTTACCACAATTTTGTTGTTGTTATTTCTACTTTTTATGAACATTTAACATAATAATTTAATATCAAATCTTTTTAATAAACGTAAATGACCATGCCTATACTGCATGTACCGTGTTGCCACCTTTTACATATATTTGTCACAGGTAATTTCATGTTGCAGTGGTTATACTGGACAATCGCACCTAATACACAAATCTGTCATTATGATTAGTTAATCAGTTTATCATATATTTTTTTTATCATAAATCATCATGAAATTTTTTGTTGTTATGGAATGACTTTATAATCCTTGGTACGGATCAACCAAATCTTGGTACGTACAGACTGACTGGTATGGAATGACAGCTGGTATTTGTTGGATTTCGGTCCTCCCTATACCCCATACATGGAGACCAAGCACCATGTAATAACATTCAACCCCCACCCCTACACATGTACATAAAACATAAAAGGCCTTGGTATCTACTAGGACAATTCTGATGATACCACGAATGTCATTAAATATTTTTATCTTTAAAAAGTTAAATTATGACATAGATCTAGATCTTTGGTTATGACAGGAACTTTCAAAAGTTAGTATTGAAATTAAGTTCCTGGTTATGAGAACTTCAGACTCCAGTTAGCAACAGGATCTGATAAAAAGTCAATGTTATTGACGTTTTACCCACGTCATAAACATCACGACTGACTTTTCAAAATAGTTTTACCTCATCTAGCAAACATGCGCATAACCCAAATCAATGTCACGGTCGCTGACAAAAACAAGCATTATATATCTGTGTCAGCAATTTGTAAAACCTGCCAAACTGGAAAAGTGTTACTACTTTCAACTTCCGTAAACAAACACTTAAGTCAAGGGACGTAACTCCATTTCAAAAATACCGATCGTGTGTTCTTTGTGTAGCAGATTGTAACCGTTGAACTAAGTATTTCAATTTATTGATCTTATATATTATATGTGATAACACGTAGAAATATAAACGTTTTCTAACAATGTGTTCCAAATATTCACTATATAAGTTGTATTTATGGTTGTCGTCCGATAGACGGCGCTCTAAATCGGAAGTAACAGTTTGTTATTGCAGTAAATGACATGTCTGACATTCCGAAACGGTTTTCTTTTCTCCCAATACACAAGAATAACTGCATAACCAACAGACAGGAAAAGTCTTGTAAGTCGGGTTGTGCTTAAATGAAACATGCAGTTGATTAAACGTTCAGGTTGCCTTGCAAGTTACAAGCGACAACATAACACGACCCATTGCCCATCTGATCTCTGTGGTTCAGAGTAATCCTGACCATGCTTTCATTAGTTTCAATATTCATTATATTTGATCGCTTTTGGTGTTTTCGGTCACATCCTGTTCTCTATGCCTAACCTTCCATATAGGTTTAAATCGGCCCTTTTAAATATAAGCATGCATAATAATAGAGCGCAGCTCGCAAAGGGTCCTGGACCATTCTCGCAAGTGAACTTCTATTTATAGACATCTATGATGGCATTGAGATAGTCACTTAAATTAAGTTAGATAGATATGTGAAGATTAACGTCTTCAGCGACCGTTTGGCCATTAGAAGGCGGGTAACTGGTTAGAATAGGCCAGAGGCCTTTATGAGTCAAAAGTGTAGGTAAACTGGGTCATTAAATTATGTTGACTTACTTACATAATATATAACTTTATGTCAACATAACCATAAATTTATCAAGATGATGTAAAGTAAAATTAAAATTATAATGTCTACATGAGTACCGGTATATATACAGTATATGATGAAACAATAAACCAAAATGAGAGAACCTCGGCCAAAGGCCATGATGCTACATACACCTGGGCTGGGGTCTACAAATGTAGCTAGACCCAAAATAAGACAGTCTTAAGCTTGCTAACAAGTTTTTAAAGATCAAGGTGTTCACACAGCTTGATCTTTTGATATTTCTCTGTTGTCATCACAAACTGTCAAACATAATCTGTAAATAAATTTCAAAACAATTTTGATTTTTGATTACCGAAGTCTGCAAATTACAGTGGAAAAACTGCAAACAGTCAGTTTTAAACATTTCTGACAAAATTTGCCATTGCAGACTTTAATTTATAATTACCTAGATTTCATCCCTCATATATATTAAAAAGTTTTGATCTTTAGTTCTATTGCATTGTGGGAAATTAGCGGTAGACCAATAGCCCGAAGCCACATGAAATGCCAGCAGTCTACATGATTGTAAAAAGTTGTAGCCCGATTGTCTACATGAAATTTTAATTGTTGCCCTGAAAATTGCATCCTAAATATTTAAGAAAATTACATACATGTAAGAAAATCCATAGATCTTAGTGATTGGAAAACCTATGTACCATGCGCAATAGGAGCATTTTCTTTAAAAGAGGCGCATATCATTGTTCAACCAGTCTGCTGGCCGTGCTGCGCATTGCATGTTTTCTGCACGTATTTCTCTTGCCTAAACATCGGGACCCGCATGGTTGCGCCTGAGAAGTTTTGATTATCTCGGT
>JAUMGZ010224046.1:0-11323 GCA_032359645.1 Pododesmus macrochisma
CTATCTGACCACTTTGCTATCTGACCACAGTGCTATCTGACCACTGTCAATCTGACCACAGTGCTATCTGACCACTGTGCTATATGACCACAGTGCTATCTGACCACAGTACTATCTGACCACTCTGCTATCTGACCACAGTGCTATCTGACCACAGTGTTATATGACCATAGTGCTATCTGACCACTGTGCTAACTGACCACTTTGCTATCTGACCACAGTGCTATCTGACCACAGTGTTATATGACCACAGTGCTATCTGACCACTGTCAATCTGACCACTTAGCTATCTGACCACTGTGCTGTCTGACCACTGTCAATATGACCACTTTGCTATCTTACCACAGTGCTATCTGACCACAGTGCTATCTGACCACTGTGCTATCTGACCACAGTGCGATCTGACCACAGTGCTATCTGACCACAGTGTTATATGACCTTAGTGCTATCTGACCACTGTGCTATATGACTACAGTGGCTATCTGACCACACACTACTGAGACATTCAGAGTGCTCACTTTCCTTAACATCCTTCTGATACATCTACTTGCCTGGTGAATGCTGCATTTGATGATTTGTGGCGGATGTCTGATGATGAGATGAATGATATTGTCGTCTTTTATACAGTATAACAAGCACAGTGATTACAGCAATGAGACAGAGGACAACGCAACCTAAAGTAATGGCTACCACCAACGTTTGGTTCATAGTACTAGGTCCACCACCTTCTGTAAACATGTAAAACAAATAGAAATAAGATCACTTCAATAAAGTAGTAATTCTATATACAGTCTATGATGACAATTATGTGTATCAAGCTTTTCTAATTTCTGTAAAGGTCATGTTTCTCTAATTTTTTCAAATTAATTCAATGGTTCAAAAGTTCCAGATTCTACAGTCAGATCTAAATCTGTATGAAATTTTGCGAATTTTAAGTTTATACATAAGTTTATAAGATTACAACACGAACATTTGTTCTACATTTTAGTAACAATTTTGACGATAGAGACCCCTTCCAAATATCTCTAAAACATATTCATGAAGTGACATTCTGTTCTTGTGACACTAGTACTGTCCAAATTGTCAAAATTATATATTACCTAGACCCTCAAAATCATCAGTATAGGTCTTCTCTCCGGAACATTTGGCTATGGCCACCATTTCCAGGCCATATTTGCCGACCATTTTAGCCCACAATCCCTTGGTGTTTTCCAATCTAATGGTTGCCGTAGCACCTGTTGAGCACCAATCTCCTTGAGCAGCATGTTTACATGTACCCTCCTTCAATAGACAATATAAATTTCATGTATACCCTTATACAATAGACAATATAAACTTCATGTACCCTTCCTACAGTAAACAATATAATTTTCAAGCAACCTCCTACAATATATACAATCAATTTAATTTGTTCTTAATATCATTTCTTGATTTGCATAAGATTTACATTTAATGTTTTGACTATAATTTTTTTAAAAAAGCATTGAAAGATTAATATTCCAAATATTTGGTTTTAATCCAACCTTTTGTGCTGAAATAAACTCAAGTACATATTTCTATCTTCAGTAACAGCATACACAATTTTTGACTTTGAACTCCAAAGTCAATAGGGTGTTTCCATCCAACTAAAAGAACTAAAATATTATGCAGAAATGAGCCTGGTGCATACATGTATTTCTACTTTTGTATTGATGACCTTGACCTTTGAACCACGAACATCAAAGTCAACTGAATTTTCCTAAATGGGAACAAACATACTTAATTTGGCTTAAATCCATCCAAAGGAACTATATATATATATATCACTTAAACACATTAAGTATAATATCAGCACCAGTGACCTTGACCTTCAAGATTTAAACCCCAAAAATAAATAGGGCTCTTTCCACAAATGGTCAACCATACACTAAGTTTGGCCTTAATACAGTCAACAAAATATAGATATTGGGTGGTATTAAAAATCAAGTACATATTTCTATTTTAAAGACATAGTATCCAAGGTTTGTGATGATTATGGATAATACTGGTATGGCAAAAGTCCACCTTGGATCTTTTGTCCAGATTGACAAAAAATTATATTATACATATATATGCATCCAGTTTAAAGATACTTACAAAGCCTGGCTTGGCAGTCTTATAATTCCACACCCCAGAATCATAAAACTTCAACTCAAGGTCGCATGTATCCAACTGAAAGTAGTCTATAGAAAAACAGATCTTTGGACAGTCATACTTCTTGTCTTTGGCGACCAAGCTGATGGCACATGAACTGGTGAAGAATTGGTTACCACTGGCACTGATGTAGAGTATATCATTGAATCCTAACTCATATTGCTGGTTATTGGTACAAGGCTCATCAATAGTCACTGTCAAGTATAAAACAAACATGAACTAAAACACTTACCAATATATCAACACTTAACATAATATAAAACACTTTACATAAACTACCAGTAAAACATTGAAGATATCAAGTGAAACACTTAACATACACTTAAATACTTAACATACACTAAAACACTTAACTTAAAGTAAAACATTTAATATAAATATAAACTAAAATACTCTAAACAAAACACTTAACATAAAATATACGGTAGCAATTCACATATCCTAAAATACTTAGTTTACAACATAAATGAACAGAAAATACTGGTGATAAAAAGTTTACAGAACAAAAGTGGCCCAAAGGAAAGCCATATCATAGCTTGCCGGTATGTTTTTTTGTTTTTTTTTTGTTTAAATCTTGTGTGGTTTTGTTAACTTTTAATTACGAGATCCATATTTGTAAACAGTAAGTTCCTTCTCATATAATTTGCACTGTGGCTTGATATTATGTTTTTTAGTATCATGCTATAAGTTTCCATATGATGAAACTGATACAGTTGTAAAATCATACATCTCCAGTTGACATACAAATTGTTTTGGATATTTGATATAATCACGATGTTAACAGGAGAAATTTAGAGTGCTTCATATAATTGATTTTAGGCAAAAAGCAATTATCTTTGCAATATTCATCTATGATCATTCTGAAATATATGTTATTGAACTGTATATATATGTATATGAGAAGGCATATTATATACATTTTGACTTTTCCCCTGATGAACATTTTAAGTTGATTTCTTGTTAACATTCAATTTGAAATTAATAAAAACAAAACAATATAACAGGCTTGTTGAAGGAGTTTTACATTTCTTGAGAAATAATTGTAATTTGATTCTAAATGTTCTGGTATCTGAAGCAATTAAATTTTGGTTTCTTATAATATATATACCGGTATTATATTAAACAAAGGTACGTTGATTTGGTTAAGTTAAATATACATATTTATATTCATGTAAAACTATGCACTTTGGTAGTTGATCTTATTATGAACAGGCAGCTTGAAAATCTGTATAAAACTGAAATGAAGAAACAAACTTTAAATGAATTAACTAGGACACATGCATACTTTTGAATTCTTAAATTTACAGTAACATTTTAATTTCACAAAATATACTAATAGATTCATGAGAATAACATACTGTGTCTTAAATAGACTTTAATATACATGACAAATGATAACATGTTATGTGTCTGAATTTGACTATACATACTGGTACATGTATATAACATATTCATAACATATCTTAAATAGACTTTATATATATTTAACATGTCTTAATAAACTCTCTATACATAACAAATCTTGTTTTAACTTTATATGCATTAATTTGTTATTACAATAAATAAATACACTTTTTAATTAAAATCTTTTTACTTAAGGATAAATCCTCTATTTACAAGGAATTCTATAACCACAGGTGTCAACATCTTGAGTTAAAGCCAAAACAGAAAAGAAAACTGAGTATGAATCACAATATCACTGAATATATAAACCTCATATTAAAATGCGGGATAATCTCATTATTGAGTTTGTGAAGGTGTTCAACACTACAATAAAATTATGTTATTCAACTTATTGATGGATTTTACATATATATAATAAATATCCATCTATACATATGTGGTTATTGAATTACCTGAGCAGCTTTATAAAGTAAAGCAATCTTTTATTGCTATATATTGTATATATTTATTTGTGTGAATTAATGCATTTCATATAATAGATTCAAAGACATTGACTTCTAATCATCTATTGCAACAGCTATCACCAACTTGAGATGTACCTGGGCAGTGGCTCAGAGGTACATTTGTAGAGCATTTGCATCGTGATCCTGTAGGCACTTGTTCGATTCCGGGCCAGGGCCGCTTCAAACCTAAGATGTTAAAATTAGGTAATCTTTTCGCTCCCTACTAAATGCTCAGCATTACTTGGTAGGAGGAGGACTGCATGATTGGCTTGCTGTCAGGGTAATGTGACCAAGTATCATGTCAATGTGTCTGTGGCATGATATTTCATTGAGACAGCACTTTAAAGTCGCCATCAGTGCGTCCTGTCACAAGCAGACACTGTCTCGATATGACCTAAATATGAGTTGAAGGGATGCTAAACCCCAATGAAACAAACAAACTAATTGTGGCATCTGAGTTTGAATTTGACATCATTTTTACTTTTTCTTGCTAGCCAATAGAAAGTAAAGAAACAACAGATACTAAATGAGTTCATTCAGAAGTCTTTTTGTCAATAATCATTTCAGCTTCCAAACTCTAATATTACAGTTATAAAATATGTGTTAAACTACAAAGAATTAGTTCTTTATGTAACATTTTCAGTTAGAAACAATCAAACAGAATGCTGATTTATAAATTTAAATGTATAAAGTGGACTTGTTTTGTCATGTTTTTCATTGATGAAACATTTGAAAAAGCAACAAAATTTATTTCGACACTTTATGTTTGTGGTGTGATGGTATGATAGTTTTGTGAGATAGCACTATAAAAGTCTGCAATCTAATTTTGCTCTACATGTAGTTGTTATATACATTCAGGCAGCAAGCATGTGTACAGTACCCTATTTAATCATTGTTAATTAGTCATAATGTATATGAAATGTGAAAGAGTCAAACTCACAATAAACCCACAACAAACAGTTGAAGACCAACTTGCATTGGCTATACTTGTCCCTTAAATCAACCTTAAGCTTAATTCTGCTGGATTTAATATGAAGACTGCCTATTTAATATTCATCTCCTACATGCATCTGACAACATCAAATGGCCAAAGGTATCATCATTTGTGGTTATTTTCCATGTAGAAATATTAACACGTAGGATATTGTACGATTGTGCATTAAATATAAATCTTGGAGATACAGGTATCATGGGTTTAACAGGTAATGAAACAGTCATCAGTCAGGCCTTATCTATTGGAAGCCTGCATGAACACGGAACAGTGGGAGAATACTCTTATAATTACGGATCTTGTCCCTGGGGCATTGGAATATTAAGTCAATGCCAGAAGTTGGTAGTATCACATCATCACCTCATTAAAGTAAAGATAATGTGTATAATTGATCTCCCGTAACCTGTCAATACAACTACCATCATGCCAGATAGCATATTCCATCATGCCTATAGAGCAATAGAAGGAAAACTATTGCAGAAGATGTGTTACAGTGACATTCCAGAATGTAATTATATATATCATGTACTAAAAAGACTTTTCTTACATTTATCTATCAATGTCTATATATACACATGAACACATGAACATGTATGTATACCCTTTGAAGATAACTGAAGTATTTTTTTTCCATATAAAATTATTTATACAATATATGTTAATTCTTAAATCAAAGAAGGAATTTATCTGATTCAACTGAGCGGTATTTTGTCAAACTTCAGCGAAGTCTTGCTTTTGTTAGGTTTATCAGTTACTTCTTCACATATTTCTTAAATTCAATTTGAGTCATTTTCCATTGTCCCTTGTTTATACTCATAAAACTGTTTGTACTTATTTCAAATTTAATGGCCAATATACCGGTAAGTCCTGTTTGGTAAAAATAAGGATTTGCTAGCGCTGTGCATTTAAGAGTGATGTTCTGATAGTCGAAAAAGTTGAATGTCAATCCATTATGATGAAATTTTAAGTGCTCGATTGCAATCTATAATAAAAAAAATTGAAAATTATTTAAATTAGCTCTAACTTTACTAAATCTGCTGCTTACCGGGTATTTTGATTTTGAGTGTTAATTTTGTTGATGAGAGCATGCTGGACATATGTTCTCTCATTATTTATGTAAAGTTAGCTCTACATACATGACATAGTTAAGTTTCCTATTTTCTACACATTGCAAACGAAGGACCAAATCGAGCATATAGTCATTGTGGACTCTGTCCTAGTTTCCCAAATATTTATGACAAATCCAATCATGAAATCGATATCTAGCGACTCTTTTAGAATTGAACACAGAATCATCTCCACTATGACAAAAAGAATTTGAGAAAATAGTAAGAAACATGGAAACTGCCCGTACATAACATGACTCAAAACTTACTTTAAGGACTGTCGGTCTGGCTGTCTAAGTATCGCGACAACATCTGTCAACTATAAAGAAGGACATAGTGTTGTACCAAATCGACGGACACAAAAGACAAGTTACTCTCAATTTTTTTACCAAAGATGACATGATTGAAAGATGTTATTCAGACAGTAAGAAACTCAAAATTACTTTACAGCAGACACATTACTACAGACTCCAGTTTTACACCTTTTACATCCAGACTAAGAACAAGATTAAGAACAGACTTCATAAGACTAACCAGTTACATATCATGAAATATTTGTTAAGGACACGTACAGAATTGGACCTTTATTGGACTGAAGTACTCTAAATGCATGTAAAACAGATGCCAAGGACATTGCATGACATTATTTCTAACTAACAGTATATACATGTACATCAACACTGCCCATATTTCAAATAAATTTACCACATTTTGGATATTCAGATTATAATCATTCATGAAAGGTCATCCGATAATCGATTATGATTTTTCTTGGACTTCAGATTCCCAACACTAACACTTAATCGAATTACATACTTCCTCACACACACATATATGAAACACATTCTCTAGTATACATGATATATCAGCAGCATGCAGATTCCATCAAATTGTTCCAGATCTATTGGATATGGATCGAGTCACTTTTTATCTTATCAAATTAAGAGATATATCACAGCATTATATAAAATATTTCCTAAAATCTTATATTTACATTGGCTGCCAACCACATGATATGCATTAAACAAACACATTTAAAATGTTTTACTCACTCTCACAAACAACCACCCATACGACATGTACCAGAACATTATGATCTTGGTTCTATATATAACTGACGTTCTGATAAGTCAGAGAAACTGCATCCCAGTGCAAAGAAAGATAAAAATTCTTAATACATGATGGATCAGTTATAGCCAGATTTAATCAACTTTCAAAACTTTTAAATGCAAAAAACCTTCCCTTAAATGCAGCACATGTTTTCTGTGTTAACACAGCTAGCAATTAGTGATTAAATGATGCACCATGTGTGTTACATAACGTCAGTAGTCAGTTGTTTTGATCATATTAGAAGACATTATAAAGTGTAAGTAATTATAAAGTGTGAAAAAGGAGTGTTTTTAACTTTCTATTAATTACTTACATACATGTATGTAAGTATGTTCATTGATATCAGCAATATCTCTGGTAGATTTTTAATGAAATATATTTCCAGGGTGCTAGCTATGTTCAGATCTTTGTAATATCTACATGCACACAAACTTATTGATTAGTGCACATGCCGCATGCATGCGCTAAAGAAATGTAAATATTTATAAATAATTAATTAATGTAAATATTTATAAATAATTAATGAATATATAACTATTTATAATAAAACTTTTTTGCAACGAAATGTACAACACTTAAATATGGAGTGTAATTGTCTTCTTAGTTTAGATAAAAAGAGACAGTTAAAATCAGTTTTACTGAATTTTTTTTTATATCAACACCAGGCTTGTGCACATTATCTATCCACAAATTATAAACAGAAAATGTAACATATAAATGCTGTAGAGAAAATCATCCTATCTTCATAACTCTGTATAATTTAATTATTAATGTACGTTATAAGTGCTTTGACTGTGTGTTTAAATTAAAGCTAATCTGTTTTCATCATGTGCTCAAAGAGGCATGCCAGCATTTTATAGATTATGAAGTTTTCTCCTATAAATATTTCAATAGTCCATTAATTTATGACCTCAACTATCAACAGGGATCTTTTGATAAATAAATTAATATATATAAAACTTTTTTTGATATGCACAAAATTGCATTCCTAGTACAGGGGTTTTAAACTTGTAGAAGTTGAGATTAAAGTTTTAATGTAAACTAAAATCGGATTTAATATATAAAACTTTTCACAGATAGCCAGGTGACATCTGTTTTACAGACAATTCATTTTCTTTAGAGTAATTACATTTGTAGATCTAAGATGTCTCTTTAAGCCTCTTACATGTCCTACAATCTAATTGTTTTCAGCGTTGGTTGTTCCAAAACTATTGATTTTGCTCCATGTTAACACCTTTTTTATTTGTCCTTCTATTCCTACACATCTCAATACTGGTGATGCATCAAAAACATGTTAACTATATATTCCATACTAATATCTTTGTTCTACTGATTGTAATATTAATGTCAATGATAAATGATAACTGTGTTAGAGTCAGGTCTTGACCGCCTGCTTACATTGTAAGTTACTACAACCCAATTCTTTGATCCTTTTTTTCTTTATTACGAGCTGCAAAGTTCTATGAATGTGTTAAATTTTCATAGAGGCTGTAAGATAGAACCTAACTTTAAGTACTGGTATATAGAAGAATGACACAACAACACATTTATATATTATCAAATGATCAAATTCTTGAATATTGAAAACTAAAGTTCAACATTAGGTTTTATTTCACAAGTTTTGACATTTTTTTATATATAAATCTATAATAATATCATGAATATTCTTGTAATTATTTTAATGGGTATAAGTCATTTTAAGTCGGTACCATTCATCTGACAGTTTCTTATTGAGAAAAGTCATCACCAGAACAAATGCAAGAGTATAAAGACATAAATGAGCTGTCTTGGCTTCCAAAAAAACATTGCAGAGTATTTAAGGTTATATTAGTTTGATCTGTGACTGATATTTACAGGTGAATCTGATATACCAGTATTTACATGCCAGTATTGTAGTGGGGAAGAACAATTACATCTTCATTGGTAGGATCTGCTGTACAATGTGTTCATTGAAACCTTACCTGACGACTGATAGCCCAAAGTCACTGATGAAATCCATAAGGTTATCAATGAAGAATACAGGTAGTTGATATTGGTCTCCATGACAACGGTACAATACACCATCCGAAGCAGTCTGCACGTCCTCTCCAGCTATACATCTGTAATGGAAATGCAGCAATTGAAATATCGGTTATCACAGCTTGAATTAATAACATAAATATTTAATTTTGATGTTTATTGAAATCTACACAGCCAGAATATTTTTATCAAGAGACTTGGCAAAATCCAGTTTGTTGGATAGCATTTTAACAGGCGATAGAAACTTTGAATTAGCTTATTTGAAGTCCATCATGCTTTTATCACATTAAATTATTTTTCTGCTAATGAAATTTTTAGTAAGTTCAAACTAAAGCTGAATCTAAAGTGCAGTCTTGGCCTTAATATCACATTTACAAGACACTACAATCATTTTGACAACCGGTCTGTGTGGTGATATCCTTTTTATGAGTTTGCCAAATGGCTGTGTTATGACATAACAGTTTGTTTTATTGGGATTAAACGTCCCTTTCAACACATGTCTGGGTTATATCGATACGTTGCCTACTTATGACAAGTGTGCATTGATGGTGACTTTATAGTGCTGCCTTATTGAAATATGGAGCCACAGATATATTGACATGATACTTCACTAATTAATTGGTCACATTATCACGACACCCAAGTTTTTTCCTGATTCGAAGAATGCTGAGTGTTTAAAATTAGCCAACCTTATTTTAACACCTAATGCCCCAGTCATAGTGTCACATTTTGGCCGCGCTGTTGTGCCCCGTTTCTGACCCCAAGATTTGCAAATTTGGGCTGGGTTATGCCTCGCTGGCGCCACATAGTGCCTCGCTGTTCAACATTTGGTCATGTTGTAGCCATGTTTCCTTACTAAGCTAAAGGTGGCGTGGCGGCCAAAGCGTGATACATACTGGGGCATTAGAGTTGACACAGCCATAGATCAAACCTGGGCCCTATAGGTACCACAAATGAAGCAACATTATATAAACTTAAAGCTACTGGACTGATGGTGTGTGATGTCCAACAGATTGTCTTAACTGCAGTAAGTGATCATGAGCCAACAATTCCCAAAAGTGTACTTGGGAAGTCTCCTCCATGTACAGCATCCTTGAACAATCTTGATTTCCGCATGTTAAATGGACATATAATATTGCACTCAGTATTTGACACTGAAGCTCTCATATTAACATACATATTGCACAATATTTTTTGATTTAGATACATTTTGTATATATGAAACTAAAATGGGTCCACACGTCATTCATTTGATTTTCCTTTTCCATAGTGTACAATATATAACTGTACATGCTACAGCTTTTAGTATTATATAATTATATAGTGTTCAAAATTGCCTTTCGGTACATGTATGACCTTAATACATTATCTGAGATGAAAGGAATCGCCTCCAGAGTTCTGTCTTAAGTTATACATACACGACATACATTGTACATGTATTTGTCATTCAACAGTTTTGTCATCCCACCAGTCATTTATTAAAGCTCCATACTGAGCTTACTAAAAAAAAAAACAATCCCTTAATAACTTACTATCGAGAGTGAGATAAAAACCCTATATTCAATTGCAACAAGTTGTGGTGCTGTTTTCTCCTACAATTTTCTGTCGGTAGAATATCACTTGTTGATATTTGGAATCACCTGTGGCCAACAACATCTGAATACGAGACAAATAGTTATCTCGATCCAGGCACGAACAAGGAATAAAAAATATAATCGTTTTGATAGCTGTGTTTGAAAATATAAACTCAAGAATTAAAACTCTTTAGACAATAGGTAACTATTATACCCGTTTAAAGAATGAACTATATTAGGTGCTATATTAGAGACGGCGTAAATCATTCTGTGAGAGGTCACAGTATTGTGACGTCTCTTCTATTTAGGTTTCAGCCAATAGGAACAGCGCTAGGTGTTATTTAATGACTAACATGTTAGATAAATTTATTTCTCCTACGATCCATATAGGTTACGTCACTCTGAAGAGGTGGGTTTTATAAATTTATCCCACATGTTAGATAA
>JAUMGZ010224057.1:0-11322 GCA_032359645.1 Pododesmus macrochisma
GTGCAATAGTGTGATTTTGTGATATTGTGCGATAGTGTGATATTGTGCGATAGTGTGATATTGTGCAATAGTGTGATATTGTGCAATAGTGTGATTTTGTGATATTGTGCGATAGTGTGATATTGTGCGATAGTGTGATATTGTGCAATAGTGTGATATTGTGCAATAGTGTGATTTTGTGATATTGTGCGATAGTGTGATATTGTGCGATAGTGTGATATTGTGCAATAGTGTGATTTTGTGCAATAGTGTGACTTTGTGCGATAGTGTGATTTTGTGCGAGTCTGCCGTTCATTGTCTTTATACTTTGTGTCAGATTTATTAGTCTGGCAATATATTGGGGATAACATTTTTCAACTCTCAATCAATTGTTTCTGAAACTTTGTGATTTCACTTAAGACTTAACCAAATTTCAGTATAGTTATTATCTATCTAAATTTTGTCTAGGTATCCTACACTAAGCTAAACATTCTGGATAGTTGGATTGCCCTTTTCAGATACTTTAGACGATATTTCTTTGTATGTTTGAATTTGAAAAAGTTACAAGTAGATAGATTACGCATAAAATTAGTGGAGGCTGTACCTGGTACATAAAGCAAAACTACCAAGTAGCAATGGATTGAGAGGTAACCATTTAAACCCTGATATATTAACAGACCAATAAACTGACATCGAGTACAGGGTGCTTGACCATAATGTAACATGCTACGTAGGTTTAACATGAGAATATAACAACATAGTGACTTTCTGTTGTAAAAACATATCGGACAGTCTTAACATCAAATAATAATCATGTAAAATTATATGGCAATATCGTAGAGCAGCAGTGTCAATGCTTGTTTACATAGTATTTACACAGCAGTTTTAACACATTTAAAGTCTACAGCTACATAACATTTTTAAGTATATGCATCTATTTACAGGTTTTCTCAGATATATATATATATTTACGAATGCCCTTAATCCTCTGTGTACTTTACACATAGTAACTGTTTCCAGGTGACATCATCTGTTCACAATCAATGTGGGAACAAAGCCATGGTTACTGTTTCTAGGTGACATCATCATCTGTTTACAATCAATCTGGAAACAAAGCCATGGTAATCGTTTCCAACTGACATCATCATCTGTTTACAATCAATCTGGAAACAAAGCCATGGTAACATTTTCCAAGTGACATCATCATCTGTTTACAGTTAATGTGAAAATGAAGCCATCATCTTAACTTTACAATGAAATTAAAAATAACTTGACATTTACATGTATATCAAACAAAATTATATTCTACTAACAGCAGTATTGCTGAACATTGCACAACAGACCCCTTTTTATGATCACAAAAAATAATAATTTCACAACAAAAATAAAGATATAGAATTTTTTTTAAATAAGGTTACTATTAAACTCACTGAATAATATAAACCAAATCAAAAAAATAATAATAAAAAATAAAGACCTTTTTCCTTGTTTATCACTGGAAAATTGTAAGTTTAACTTCATAGAAAATTGGTTTATAGGTGGGCAAGATAATACTGATCAAATGGTTAGTGGAAAGACTACCAAAACATTGACTCACAAAAATGCTCAATTTACATAACTCAATCAATCTCCAAGAATATATATATAAAGGAATTCTACAAAATCTTACATTAAAGAAAATAATAACTGTGGCAAAAATGATCTCATATTTACTAAATGACAAAGGACACAATAACATTACACCAACTAAAACATTGACAGACAAAAAACGCTCAACTTACTTAACTACATCAATCTCCAAGAATATATACATAAAGGAATTCTACAAAATCTTACATAAAAGAAAATAATAACTGTGGCAAAATTGATCTAATATTTACTAAATGACAAAGGTCACAATAATATTACACCAACTAAAACATTGACTGACAAAAATGCTCAATTTACATAACTAAATAAATCTACAAGAATGTATAAAAGAATTCCACAAAATCTTACATTAAAGAAAAAAACTGACAAAAATGATTTAATATTTACTAAATGACAAAGGACACAATAACATTACACTTGCTTACACAATGTAAATGTGTAATTAACTAAGACATTGCACTAGAATATTATACATTGTATAGCCACCATTATGTTTTATTGTTCATATATTCAGTTCTGTAAGTGTGGTTATTTTTTTTTTACATCTATGCAGAGATTAAATCTTATATAAAATAATTTTGTGATTTTATTCATTTGTGAATTCTTTGTTACTTTCACCAATATTTGTGTTTTAAGCTTTGGTTTAAAACAATCAGTTTTTGCAAGTAAGTTTTCTTTTAACATTCAATCTTGAAATTTCATTTATGTAATAGTCAAAAATATCAAAACAAATTTAAACTACATTTTGTTATATTAATGTTCTTGAAGTTGATTATATTATGTCAGGCTAGTAGATATATTGTACGTAAAAACAGAAATGATGATGATGGTGAAAGCATACTTGCCAATATTTCCAAACATTCATGGGGGAAATATAATGCCTTTTTCTAAATTTGTCTAAAAAGTACTTACAATGCACCATATTTGGCAAATAATAGTCTTACATGACATACTTTCTGTTGCTTCATGCAATGTATTCATTTGACTTGAAATTAAAACAAGATTTATGGAGACTTGGCAAGTATGTGAAGGATAACACATAAACCTTCACTTTCCAACTTTAACTGAACACTACTAAACAGCCTTGCGCTACAACAGTCCCTGCATTATTAGTATTTATAGTATGTAAAATAAGAACACAAGTTTATAGATTTTTAGATGATTACTGTAACAAGTTTAATATATTTAGAATTACAGTTAACTTTCTTAAAACTATGGAATGAGCTTTTGCTGTATTAGCGCCAACTTTGGAATTAAACATTCGTACAATGCTGCATAATGTCTGAATAATAAATGGACACAGAAGGTGTACTCATGCATGGAATGCGTAACATTATATAATCATTTAGTTCTTTTTTATACTAATTTATGAAAAACTATTCTTATCAGAAGAATATAAAATGGCAAACTAAATTAAACATTCTAACAATGTTGCAAAAAGTCCATATTATAAGTGGACAAAGATGTACTTGTGTATGGAATGCATTACATTATTATCTATTTATAAGGTTTTTTTTACAGATTTATGAAAAAATATTGCTGTCAAAATGGCAAACTAAATAACATTTATCTGAAATCAGTATATATAAAGATGGTGACAAAATGACACAGATAGCAAAAGAAATTACATAAAACATTTTTAAGAAGATGATTAATAACAATATATTTTCATATATATGGAAGCATCACAAACACAAAACTGTTAAATCATAACCTTGAACCATTATGCTATGCACAAAGCAATTTCGTCTGGAACCAAGATTTAAAATTTTGTTATCTTTCCACTATCTGTGCAAAGTACAATTCAATTTAAAATTGATCTTTCGCTTAATTTACCAACTTAAGACTAAATTATCGTCACTACCTTCAAATCAAAACAAACTGAACCATTATGATGAGAAGGCGTATGGTGTATTCTTGAAGCACTAAAGCCAGAACAAACTAGTAGTAAGCACTATTGAACGGGAGAGAATAGTCAGCAGGTTTGAACACAGCAAAGTAATAATCACGGGTCATTTCAATAAATCGTTTTGTTGTTGGAAAACAATTCGTAAGATAAACGTGATGCTTCTAACAACAATGACCATACATATTAAAACACAATACATGTATTGTATTAGTTTGCACAGTTTGTAGCATTTATAATGTTCCAGCAAACTTTCACATGCTTTTTGAGAAAATGTTTTTAGAAGTCCTCGAAGTTGGAGGTGGTCCAAAGCCACCTTTAAAAGCTGGATTTGAACAATATGCCATGAGTCCATTAGTTGCCTTAGGAGGGTTATAATGCAGCTCAGTATCTTCCAGTTCACCAGGAAAACAGGTTCCATCGTTCTCAGGTCTATACTCAAAATAACGGGAGACCTGCAAATAAATAAGAGCCACTTTCTGTAAATATACAAGACGATAAAAGTACAAATAAGACATAGACATTACTGGAACATGTAGAAAAAGGATGTGATCTTGTATGCAATAAATGGTTTTTCAAATTTTATCTTTCTGGTTTGAACTCTGCAAAGAAGCTCCGAGACATAGACAAAGCAGAAGAAAATGTTTGTTATTTGATTTTAACCTCACTTTAATAATAATAATAATTCCAACCCATATAAGATTTCTCTATCCCAATCCATGCGTGGCTATCATAGACAATAACATGACGTCGTAAAAACAATGAATATGACATCACATCAACAATTTGTATGATGTAACAACAGCAGATCAAAGAAGGAAATTCATTGGGTTTGATGGAAAATCATACGATCAACACTTTGTCATTGCAATGATATAAAGTATATCAAAAGTGTGAGAAAAAGAATAAATCAACCTTGATTGTGCAAGACAAAGATATCTTCAGCCTCGGACTGGGACTGTTTTGTCCTGAACTTGGTAAACCTTGTTCAGGACGAGCAAATCCCAGTCCTCAGGTGAGACATCTCTGTTTCACACTACCAGGGGTGATAGATTCTACTATTCTTTCACCTGTGATAAGAGTTTTCCCTCTGTTTTAACCCGTGTGAGATTTCTCTATCGCACCCTAGGGTGGGATGAGCACGCGCTGGTATTATTGACAATGATATGACGTCGTGAAAATAATGAATATTACGTCATTTCAACAATCAATATGACGTCACAACATCAGATCAAAGAAAGAAATTCATCAGATTTTCTAGAAAATCATAGAATCAATGCTTTGTTATCGCCGTGATTTCAATGTAGAAGGTGTAAGAAAAAGAATCAAGATTAAGATATCTCACACAACCAGGGGTGATAGATCTATTAGTCTCATTGGACATGAGAATTTCAATTTAGATCAAAGTAAATGACGTTACATTTAATAACTGATACTGACAATGTTTGGCTCAAAACCCTAGCTGTAATAGCTAAAGTCAGTCATGGATAGATCACTTGTTCCCTCTTGGCTATTATGAGGTTTTTGCTACAGAAAACATACTAGCTCTGTGTTAAATTTGCCCTTAATTCCTTAGTGAATTAAAGACAATGTAGCCGGAAATTTTCGTTTTCATTTTATATTCGCAACAACTTAAGGGCGAAAATTAAATGGAAGTGATAATTTCCAAATTTACAGTATTGGACATGATCTCATATTAATGGAAATCCTTTCAGAATATAATAAGAAAATGTTAGGAACCTGTACGTTTTATTAAATGATTTTACACCATTCTTTGTCTTTTTGCTTTACTTTATATACAGTTCTCACTAGATAAAATCTTACATTGTGAAGACAGATGTCGGGATACACTCTTATAAGGTATGACCATTCAGTCGGTATCCTTCGAGCTAAAGGTGAAGAACTGTAGGCCAGTAACTCGGACCTTGTGTATGGAACACTAATAGGCTCTAGATCTGTAAAACAATACTCAAACACTATTAAGCAGAACTAAACAACAGAGACTTCTTCATAACATGACAGAAAAATAAGGGGGTTTTGACAGAATCAAATAATGTGGTACAGTTTTATCCGAGTGCATTTTGTAAATGCATATAGAATTAATGAATGCTTTTTCCAAAGACTAATGGAATTTTCCATATCTTAGTTTGTGTTGTTGACAATTCTATTGCCTTCATAGAATTGTCAACAACACAATAAGTCTAATGTTGAGTAATGTTTTTGCTGTGGTGTTCTTGTTTTTCTCTTACATTATATGTTCATATTTTAACAATTGTGTAAATTGTTAAATCTTTTAATTTTTAGATTCTTGTCATTGTATACTTAACAATTTGATATCAAAATCTGGCAATTTCACGATCTTTAAAACTTGATAATATAAATACCTTAATACAACAATATATCAATACTAAGGTATACACCCAAGACATAACAATACTAAGGTATGATTTTATGTTATACAATTGAAACATGATGTACTATTATGGTGTACATTTAATATGCAAAACACTTAACTGGTAGCTTGTTTCAAGACAGTCTGTGGCATTAGGACTTTAACAAACAAGAGGCCCAATGGGCCTTAACGGTCACCTGAGTTATCAAAGTCAAATATTTTTACGAGTTATATTCTACATAAAGTTTATATATTTGGTTGAAATAGGCCCAGCGGTTCTGGAGAAGAAGTCGAAAACGTGAAAAATACCCTATATTGACTTAAGTGCCCCTTAGTGGTTCGTTTATGCACAGATTTTTGTTTCCTTCACATCATTTATAGACATTGGCTCAAGGGTCATGCATATCGAATATAAAAGTAATCAGAGCATGGGTTTGTGAGAAGATTTTTTAAAAAATTAACCTAATTATACCCTTTTTGCCCCCTATGGGGGCCAGCCCCTTTTTATTCACAAACTTGAAGCAGCTTCCCATGGGGATGCTTCCTGCCAAATTTGGCGGTAATTGGCCCAGCCGTTCTTGAGAAGAAGCTGAAAATGTGAAAAACTTATGCATGACGACGGACTAAGAATAATCACACTAAAAACGGTGGTCTGACATTCAAATAAGTAACAAGTAAAATTTACATTACCTGTATTATGGATGCCCATTGCCTGATGATACTTGTGGAACATCTGTCTTCTACCTCGGGCTGTAAACATGCTGTTTGGCATGGTTTGGTCCACTTCAGTCCTGGCATCTTCTGAAAACCCAGGACCTAAAGGTTGTCTTATCACAAATTGCTACAGAAATAAGGAAAGAGTTAATTTTAATAAAATAACTATGGAACTGGTTTTCTTCAACACATCACCTAAATTGTCAGCTGAGTTGGAACTAGTACACTAATATTAATGTTTCAAAAATAAATCATTTTTTTTGATTTTTAAAAATAACATTCTTGTTGCATCATTGATGACATGTCCATTGTCAGATGCAGCATTTGAAGATATTGACATACTTGCTCCTAATTAAGAGGGACACTCCCAATTTTTTACCCTCCTTTTTGACTTTTCATATCTTCAATATTCCAAAAATCTTGTTAAGATCTCAAGTCAAATTAACACATTACATGAAGAAACAAAAAGTATGTCATTTTAGACTATAATTTGCCACATAGGGTGCATTGTAAGTACATTTTAGATAAGAACACATAATATCTCCCCCAGTGATATAAACAGGCATTTAACAGCCGTTCTTTCTGTCAGAGAACTGTTTGATGTTCGCTCATATGAGGCATAGTGCTATTTTTTTCCCTAAGTTTTGAGCTATTTTTGATTTCATGTAGACCCCCTTGATACAGTTCAGAAGAAAAATAAATTATATCAACAATCATCAAAAGTCAATGATGGACACAGCAGATTGGTAAAAGGAAAGTTCATAGTGGATGCAATTATTACCTTTGGTTTACTAAATAATTCTCTGTTAACCCTGGCCTGCTCTAGTGGAGGGGTGTGGTCCTTCACACGCCAGTTATCATTCGACTCCTCGACCACCTTGTTCTCATCTTTGATGTGGTGTAAATGTTTCTTCAGTATTTCTATGGCCATCTTAAAAGGAAAATCAATAAGATAGTTTTAGCGTTCTTTCAAAAGTAATACATAAAACATTAAGAATCAGCAATTTTAACAATTTTTTTTGCGTAAAACTTTTTTTCTAAGCCTAATTTTAACTATAAAATAATCCAAAGTATTTCTGTTTCAACTTTCATGAATTTTACAAGTTTTGGCAATAGCATTTAACTCAATGTTTACTTCATATTGTTTACTCCAATTAAGAGTGAATTAGGCAGATCTTTACCACAATAAGACAAGATAAACATAAGCAATAAGAAGACCCTTGTGAAGTGTACTCACTTTAACAGTTGCTTCATCTTCTCCAGCAATCTCTAGTCCCTCAAGTCTTTCTGTAATTGATGGACCTCCACCTGTTGTAAACATCGAAATAATCAGAATAATCAAACTCAATTCTAAAAAAACAAATTGAATTTTGAGCACCTTTAAATCTGAATTTAAGTACAGTTTGCTAATTTCAGTATACCAAATTGAATTTGGGAATGACAATTTTTAATAATAACAAGCACTCTAAAACCGTACTTCTTTTTCATTGTTTGTAGCATCAGTATATTCTAAAATTCTGCACATTCTTTTTTTCTTTAAAAGGGCAACTTAAATTCTACAGAAAAGTTCGGTAGAACAATTTACATTTGACACACTTCAAGCTGTTTCCTCGTATATACATATCAAGTACAAAATTATTGTTAACCACACTACATGTGCTATTTCTATCATTTCTACACCCAATCACAGTAAACACTCATCAATACACTTAAGAGTTATCTCCCTTTTACCGTATATATTCAATACAATGTTTTCATAACAAATAGACTGCAACAGAATATATCATTAATGTAGGAAAATACTACATACTCGTCTGTCTGCTCTCAGCTTCAGGTATTCTTTCAAGGTGACTACCAGAAAATCTGAAACAGAAATTTATATTTTCATTCGTGTCCTGGACTCGTTTTACTGAAAACATTAGAATATATAATTTCAAATTTATTTTTTTAGATTTGACAACATAATAATAGTATTATATTGTCTAAAGCACACAAGTATACAGAATTATTAGTTTCAACAATTAACTTTGTTGTATATTTAATACACCAGAGTTAATGAATGATTAAAACACACATTTTGTCATAAATATATGAAAGTCTAAAGGTTCAAACTTGAGCAGCTCTGAATGATATCAACATGGACAGAAAAACCAGATCCTGGACTCAATCAGAACAAATGCTAGAACTTACAAGGTGGGTGAAGATATACTTTGCTCCATATCCTTAGAAAAGTCTTCCTCATTCTCCCATAATATGTCCTCCTCTCCAAACCCAGAGTCAGTACTCTAAAAACAAAACATTCCATACGTACAAAGATCGTCTAAGCCTAATTTTTCTATTTTAATGTTTGATGACAAGAAGGAGAGTTCATATGTTAAACTTTCTACATATCTTCACACAAAATACAGTTAATTGAACTGAAGTAATTACACTTTATTTTCAGAAAAATATTTATTTTGATGTTAATCTATTACTTCACACAATATCTACACTCGAGTATTTGAACTAACAGCAAACAAATCTGAACCAGGAATCTTTTTATATATATCCATCTTCAATACTTTTTTATTTGATCCTTGCATCATAAGCAAAATATGAGTACAAGTGTTGAGAATTTCTTTACAACTTATTACTGATCATCAAATAAAGTTGACGGACTGTTGAAATATATATTTTTTTATAAAGAAATAAATAACAAGAAGCCCATTGGGCCTCAATGTTCATATGGTTGAAATCTGCCCAGTGGTATCAGGGAGATGTCGTTTAAAGGCATACTGTCAAATGTACCCCTTTTGCCCCACTCAACTGTCCCCTGAGGGGTCAGAGACTTCATTTGTACAATCTTGAATCTAAGGAAGTTTACGATGGACGACGGACAGGATTTGTATGAAAAAGTCCACCTTGGACCTTTGGTCCAGATGGATTAAAAACTTAAAAGAAACCTACGAATGAGGAGTCATGTTTTTTTTTTTTGATAAAAAATTCAATAAATTTTAATTGCAAATTAAGTTGAAACCACTGGAGATTGGAGACTAATATTTAATCTGAATACCACTACTGAGTTTTAAATACATACCTGTTGGGTTTGAAACTTGACATTGTCTGTGACGTCATTTGTCTTCTCTATGTTATTGTTCTGTACACTTTCATCCTTCCATTGTAAGTTCTGATTCTTAAATAGTTAAACATTGCAAATAAATTCATCACTTAAACATTGATATTGGGCATTAAAGAAGAGATCTCTTTATCATCAGAAAAACAATGTCATAGTTGTGGGTTGAAACAATTGGGCAAAGTTAATATATGAAAGTTGACCATGTGAATTCAGCACTCCGTGTAGGAGGCCTGGTCGACTCCATTTCAAGAAAATGTGTCTGTGGACTGATATTTTATTGAGAAGGCAGTAATAAGTTACCATTAGAGTGCACTATCACAAGCCAATCATTGATTTGGAAAGCCAGGCTCAATATGCACATTTTCTTTAGAAATTGCGCATTTTATTTTTTAACCAGTGCGCTGTGCTGCTCATTGCTGTTTCTGCACATCTTTCATACTCCCGATGAAACATCAGGAAAATTTCGCCAAGTGGCCAATTCTCAATCAATATGACCTAAACACGACTTTAAAGGGATGTTGAACCCCAATAAAACAAACAAACCTCATTAATATTTGGAATGAAATGCAATTTCTATGTGTACAGTACTGTGAATCTTTGATCAATATACCTTAACAAAACCCACTATCAACCTACCAACCCTCACAAATACTTTTATATATACATATTTGTTCGTCTCAAATTTAGATCAGTTTGTACATACTTGTTCTGTTGGAGACACAAGGCTCTGCCAGTTCTGCTGACGTAATTGAACGATACTACGTAAGTTTTCCTCAGCTACACTGTTCAATGTCTTTTTAGACAGGGCTTCATGGACACACTCAAAGCACTTGTTCAACAGAGCTGTAAAGAGAAGTAAATTATATCTAAGAGTAAATCCCCACACTTTGGTATAAACACAACAAAATCAAACCCATAAAATGATTCATTAAAAAAAATAAAAAATAAAAAGTGGCATTCAAACCTTTGCTTTCCCCTACATTGACAATTTCTACATGTAAAATACACTAGTGTGTGTGAATATCATTTCATAAGACAACAGTATGCCATTTTAACCACTGGCCCGAGGCCCCAGGCCTCGACCAGTAAAATTCTTGTTGGGCCAGTAGAATTTTTCATAAAATCCATCATAACACAACAAACCGTCTACAAATGATATTTTGGTACAGTATACAAAAAACTTTTTCATGAAGACCTAGACAAAACTCAATAATCTGCACAATTTACAGAATAACATTCTCTAAATTTCTAACCAAGTAATGCAAACTCAACTCAATTTTCAAGCAGTGATATATAAAACAAACTTAAGACTTCTTCAAACCATTTCATAAGATACAAACCTTTACTGGTAGTTTCTAATGAATGCCCTTCCTTAACTAAAAACTCTTTGAACAGGAGAGCAGTGGTGAGGGGAAATTTGTCAGAAACCAGATTCTCTGTAAAACCTAATAGTTCCATCTCAAGATCAGCTAAAATATAACAAAATATCAACATTTACTGTACAGCAATCTATTCATTATAACTTTAATACGATTTAGAGTAGACAAACATTTACTGTACAGCAAT
>JAUMGZ010224068.1:0-11322 GCA_032359645.1 Pododesmus macrochisma
CAAACCCAATCAATCTGCCGCCCCGACAAAGCTGTATGGCAAACAGACTAATACTGCTCTGCACGTTAAAGTGCTTTTTTGGAATCTTCTCATTACATGGTTTTGTTGGAAAGGTCAGGCAATTTATCAACAATAGAGTCTCTTACAAGAGCCATTCAAGTTGCATTTATTGTATAATTATAGGATGGAATGATGTAGTTAAAGCAATGATCAATGAAATGTTATCTAAAACAAATAATAATATATGACATGATGGTCCTTCATTTAAAAACGTTTCAAGTGTTCACAAAAAACATAAAAAAAATCCAGGTTAATTTATATTTGGCAATGTTGGTAAATATCACATTTTGATGTAATAATGTGTTGATATGGTTTATATGTAAGATAATTAATGGTATAACCTTTGATTCATACCAGAGATTGTAAAACAGGAAAATAATTGCATTCTAGGACACACACAAAATGGAATTGGTAATTCTGAATATACCAGTGATTACAAGACATCATGGCCAAGGGCTGGATAATGCTATATAATGTCCACACATAAAAATGGAAATTATTCCAATAAAACACCATCGGATAGTCATAATTTCCACTTATTAAATCTGGCTATAAACATGTGAATCATCCATTTGCATATAAATGCTGTAAGGTAGGCACCATCAAGGATATGCTGATGTTTGGTAAGATAAGAAGGTTCTATTTATAAGTGTAGTGTTTTATGGGTACCGTACTCAATGCCAGATCAAGTGTCCTTTAGGTGAAATATAACACAGTCGTATCACATAAATAGTGAATTGTCGAGATGTTATTCTTAAGTTTATGCTGATATTAATTATTCTAAATTGAAATGGATTACACCGATTATTTCAGTAGATGATACGAATGCTTTGTTCTTGGTTGTTTTTGCTTCATTTGTCGATATAAATCACAAAATTTATAGTCTGTATATTTGAGCTGGTTAAAATAGCTCTCTGCATGATATCTTTGTGTGAATGTCCGTATTGGGGACTAGAGTTATCTGTCCTTGTATACATGACCAGGCAGGTCAATCTTTGAGCTATTAAATTTAATGTTTATGTCCATATGTTCGGTTTTCAAAGCTTTGTTCATACAAATCTTTAAAAATTAAGTATTTGTTGATCCTTGTGAAAACTAACCCCCTTAATTATAAAATGTTTGGGTGTGATAATATTCCACTGTGTCCTTGTTCTGTTTATTAAACAAGGATTAAGATATATATGTTTAAGAGATGAATTGCATGGTACTGTTTGATCATAGGAAAACATTATGTCAGATCTGTACGGCATATAATTTCCACCTGTCAGTAAATTGAATCTTTATAGTCGACTTTTGTTCGAATTTATATGAAAAGTAGGCATATTTACATGGATTGTGGGTTTGATGGGCATTTTAAACAAACTTCTACCCTATCTGAAAGGTATAATCAACTTGTCACATTTTATACACCATGAATTTATACGATATCCTGCCATTAAAAACTTAAAGGATAAAAGTTAAGAAAATATTGTGAATTAAGTGCACTTCTTGAAGTATACAGTACAATAACTTCTTTTATGTGACTTGCGTTGAGCCCAATGAGATTATTCTGTCATTTTGTTTATTTTGTTTTTTCTATTTCCTTTTAAGGTGTGTTTTCAGCCCATTACCTGCAATTACATATAATGTTCTTGATTGTATCACTGAACATGCATGCGTTGTCAACACATTACTGCCAAATCAAATTGATCAATCAGAAAATTGTCACATCTTTGGTCCATATTGATTAATTATGAATTATGTTCACAAAACAGAGACGTACTGAGATTAGAATGGAAAGATAACCTGTTTATAAACATTTTTTTTTTTCCGTTATGTCTTGTGGCATAACAAATTGATATCAAATATTATGCTGTGTGCACAGATTAACTCGGCTTTTAATCACACTTTACCAAATATTTACATTTGAATCGTCCATCTTCTTTTGTTCAAATACTGTAAGTGGAACATTTGCCCCAGGTTGTTGAAGAGACATGTTGAATGATATTATCATGTGCAGTGTGTTGCATACAATGTGCAGACTTGACACCCGAGTGTAGACTGGAAATGCTTAATGCTCTTCTCTGTCTTCTTACTGCTAACGCTGTCTGTCTTATCCAGAATGCCAAAGTCTAAAACTGTCCAGAAAACACAAGTTATTCCCCATCATCTCGTAAAAACATACCCCAAAGTATGAGATTCTCGAAGATCACCACTTCCAAGATTTTGGTTTGGCAAGTTTTCATAAGTGTGGAAGTTTTTTAGACCAGTAAAATAAGTTTCTCTGTCAGCACTCAAGACAGTGTCAGGACAAATATGTGATAGCAACGCCATATGTTGTTATATCTACCTCAAAGTGTCTTGAATAAGTTTATATTAAAAAAAAAAAAACAGACTACAAAATATGAGCAAGACAATAAAAAATTATCAGGTTTGTTTACTGCATCTTTCAGATATGTTTTGCTGTTTGGTAAATAGTCAAATTTTAATACATATATCTGGAATATGTCTTTTATATCTCAAAGTAAACAGTTATTAAGATTAATGATAGCAATCCATTCTACTTTTATCAAATTTAAGAAGCATTAAGAGACTTGGCAGAGTGTTGCACTTTTTCCTTCCCCTATTTGACCTCACTAAGACCTCATTGAAGTACCGCAAGCTTGACTTTGAAAGATTCATGTTTTGAAGGTAAATGTGTTTTTTGTCTGCTGATGACTATAAATGTCCAGCGATAAGGCTTAATGACCATCAGTTATCTACCCTGGTCATTTCCAATAAGTGGATGGGTAATGAGAATTTAATTGAGTCATGTTTTCCCCTGGTACAAACTTGATAAATAAAATTTTTTATGGAAGCCTATATGCTTTGAACGCTAATTATGTACATACTGATGTTTTCACTTGTCTGATCACATTAATTCTGCACACAGAGTCACTCTACCCAAAGTGCCCTGGAAGTCTCTCAGATGCAGAATTATCACTCAAGAAATTATGGCATAAAACTTACTCTTCAGGGAATAAAAGTTTCTCCAATTTCTGTCATAATATCAGTTACACTAAATAAAATAGTTGTTTACTTAGAAGTAGATAGTAGTATGGTAATAATTTAGAAATCCATTAGTTTTCGGAAAAGTTTTAACATTTTTGTGTGGCCCTATTGATGTGCTTGTCTTTAATCCATACCTTTAATATATAGATAGATATATAAACCTATGGTAATAATTCAGACATCCATTAGTTTTCTGAGAAGTTTTAACATTTTTGTGTAGCCCCATTGATGTGTTTGTCTTTAATCCGTACCTTTTTGACTTCTTAACTGCTATGCAACGCTGTGCATCCAACCTGACATGTGCACAAGGGTCACACTTCTTCAAAATTTAAAGTAGACTGAGCGAAGTTATTGATTTTTAAAGAGACAACTATTTGTGATGTGTTAGAGACTTTCTTTTCATTGATCACTCACTTATTTGGTGTGCATGAACACTAACACAAGTCTGCTAACCGCTGCTTCTAGGCACTTATTTGCCTATTACGGTTATCTTTTCTAACCCAACAACTGAATGTTAAACAAATTTTTATTGTTGAAAAGATTTTGCATTTAAGCCGTTTGGATGTGTGTTGTACCTTCGTACCTTTAAATACAGGTAGTAAAACAACTTGCTTTATTCTCGTCCCATCGTAAACCTTGCTGCCTCTCTGACACAATATTGCTCTGTACTGATAGTCAGCTAATAACGCTATTGTTCTCAAACCAATAAAATACAGAGATTTAGACGAGAATGAAATGAATGACTTACACAGGTTTATTCAATCTTCACAACCCCGTAATGCAGAGCAGTAGATCTTTATCCAGTTGCTGCACGCCAGTGATATTGAGAAAAAATTACCTCCAAAGAGAATCTGGGAATTAAATGGCTCATAAACTTTATGTAATGAGAAAGTTTAAATTTCTCCTAGCCATTTTACCTGTATAAGATCAAAGAGAACTTTGTAGTGTTTACTGCCTTGTTACACAATGAGCCCAGGCCATCAATGGTTACTAATTTACAAAGTAGATAAATTCTTCTAACAGATTTTTGTGTTAGGATTAAGACTTTTTATGGTGTAGAAAGAATTTCTATCCAGCAATAAAGTGCATTTTGTGATATCAATTTACTGATTTGATCCACCGATTTTTACTATCAATCAAACCCCGAGCCATGCAGGGTAGCATTTATCAAACTAGCCCTAAGCCATGCAGGAGTGCACAAAATGTAGCATATGGTGTTACCGGGAGTTGATGCAGTGTCCCTATCTCAACCTGATGTTTTAAATATGGCTATAAATCAGAAATGCATTTTCATGTTTGAAGAGTTCAAATCAATGTTTACATGTTATATTTTTGCAATATTAATGTCCTTTTGTATGTGAACAGCTGTCTATGGTCAGCTGATTGTTATAGTGGGTTCACATCAGGTCACGTCAGATAATATATTTCATATACAGCTGGTGAACAAGGATAATCTATCTTATATTCAATATAGAACTCACATTTCATCTTTATCTCACCTAAAGCATCCTTCTGTTCAAACTGTCCTATGTGTGTGACATGTTCTAGCTGTTTTCTAACATTTCAGTGTAGGTACTCATAAATACCAAAATGTCATTTTGAGTCCCAGGAGGTTTGATTCTAGTGGTCATCACACACTTAGTGTTAGAATCAGTGATCTAGTGGCTTCTTATTACTGGTAGCTTGGCTCAGCTTTGAACCAAAACTGGTTGGTGTCATAATAATATGTTTGAGACATATAAATACTCCAGAAAACAATGCTATACAAACAGAATTGGAACAGAATTGGATTGAATTTGTTACAATTGGTCACAATCCATCCCAAGATGATCTGAAATGTGTTATGTAGACCAAAAACCCAAATTGAATAACAAAAATATAACGACTTTGGACCTATGCTGATGTGGATGTTCAAAATCTTCAGAAGGCAACGGATGCAAACAAGCAACTTCTAAATATATCTAATGATCATCAAAATTAACGCCCATTTTCTATATCTGATCTTTATATAAAATCACGTGACAAACCTAGAATTAAACTATAGATTTTTTTCCACATGATTAATATATACAGAGTGCTTCATATGTGTAAAGGTTGTTGTTATAGGATAAGAATCATAAATTTACTATAAATCTTGTAAACAACAAGTGTTGAACCTTGTGTGACAGATGTATATATTTATTCTATACAGTACCATGTAATTATGGATGTTATCTCCTTGTAACATATGTTATTTGCTGCTTCACAGGACAAAGATAAAAAAAAAATCATAACTGACATCTCAGTGCACATCTACTGTTGATATCTTTATACTTGACCATGGATAAAAAAAAATCTGTTATTTTCCAGTAATATTGCCTGTTATTATCAATAATTAGTATTTTATTTTCTGCTATTTTCCAGTAATATTACCTGTTATTATCAATAATTATTATTATATTTTCTGCTATTTTCCAGTAATATTACCTGTTATTATCAATAATTAGTATTTTATTTTCTGTAATTTTCTAGTAATATTACTTGTTATTATCAATAATTATTATTTTATTTTCTGTAATTTTCTAGTAATATTACCTGTTATTATCAATAATTATTATTTTGTTTTGTTATTTTCCAGTAATATTACCTGTTATTATCAATAATTTGTTTTTGTTTTCTGTTATTTTCCAGTAATATTACCTGTTATTATTTTGTTTCCTGTAATTTTCTAGTTATTATTGAAACATTGTTAATCCTAAAAGTACAACCTGAAATGTCCCTTTATGTTTTGTTAGATAAGAATATCTCATTGACGTACTTGTTTCAAAATGAAAGAAATGCATCATACACAATATGTTTCCTCTTTCTTCTTAATGCATTCCTGATTTAATTTTAAGTCCATCAAGACCAAAAAGAGCAACGCTTCACAAATACACTCATAAAATACCAAATGAAATTAATTTGGTGTTCCAACCAGATGGCCTCTTGTTTTTAATAACTTTATTGTATCTGCACCAAAATTGACATTGCCAAACACAAAATTGGAAGTAATAACTTTTGAGATGTTAGCAAGATATGAGTATATAAATGAGATGGTCACTGTCTGTGTATACTTTAAAGTACATGTCTGATGGGCGGTCACTCGATCATCTCAATGGTCAGCATGTCTAGTCTATATCTTACCTATCATCTTAAAGTACAGTCCGTTTATTGATAAGTGTGTTCATGTGACAACATAACTTATCAACTCGGGTTTGTTGTTAGTAAAGAACGTGACACTTTATAGTGAGTTTGTCATTCTTAATTATTACTATATGGTGACATTCATTCATATTTTATGTCCATGTCTATCAAACAAGTTCAGGACTTGTACATTGAAACTATTTTCTAACATATTTTCTCTGTATTTAAGTTTTTGTGTCTTGTTTCTGGTTTTAAACTATTTTCTAATGTGTTTTTTTCTTCTGTATTTCAGTTTTCACCTCTCGTACAAGATACTGTGCTGCGTGGAACATTCAATGCGACACTCAACAATCCAATCGCAGCTCAAGTGGACACCGCCCTTCATACGGGCAATACTGCCAAGCATGCGTTCCTGTTAGGAGTGTGAAATCTACTCACTTTGTATCAACTATACTCCAAAGTATTATCATCAAGTGATATGACAAGACACTTTGATACTCCGTCCATTGTATATGAGAAAGTCGTCCTGTCTTGATAAGATCATGTCATGTTTATAGAGTGAAAGTACAAGGCATGGTGACTTTTATTTAAAACCAGAAAAACAAAGTAGAAACTCATTACTAATGATCAAATAAAAGTAAAAATACAAAATATGTGTTTGTCCATTGTTGTCAGCCAGGAATTATCAGATTGTCAAGACTTGATGAAGAAGTATTGAAGAACTGTCATTTTAGTGTACATATTGTTAAGACTTTGAAGAACTGTCATTTTAGTGTACATATTGTTAAGACTTTGAAGAACTGTCATTTTAGTGTACATATTGTTCACTTTTTTCAGTGTTTACCTCTGTAAAGTACTAACGTGATTTATAAACAAAACCTGTGATACTGTTTACTTTTTATCGATTATAAGTCACTGCTTCTTTTGTTAAGTTTTTAATACATTTTAAGATTTCACTTTAATTATATATACAGTTTCCAATAAGAGAATAGTTAAGAAGGTCTGTTGACAGATGGATTACAATGTGTATTAACTGTCTGGGACCCTGGATCATGATGTTAAATACATATAAGTGATAGTGTATGTTTTAAATGTTTTGTATGATATAATAAAAATGTATTGATGAAGACAATAAATATAAAATATCATGTTTGTCTTTGTTTCTATTTTTAAGTTCAAAACTATACCTAGACACATTTCTCGTGAAAATCTGTTGAGGACTGTTCTGTTGGATTCAGACCTTGGCTGTCCAGCATTTTTGCTGTGAACAGATTTAGTTATTAGTACCCTTTTCATTTATATCTTAATCCAGTGAATTACTATCAAAACAAGGACACATTTTTTTTAACTTTAAGAAAGGATGTTTTCATTTAAACATACAGTAGTTAATTATAGTGACAAGTCAAATACATCGTTGAATAAAAATACGTAATGCAACACTCAATGCTTTATAATAACATGTAGAAGAATCATTGGACAAACATTTTTATAATTTGGCAGAGTAGAACAGTCGAATACCAGTAATAGAAGATGAAACAATGGTTATAAACACCCAAAAAGATGTTCAAAATAGTCACACACAAAAAAGTAGCCATGTGAAGCAAGTGCAATAATACTTAGTAACTGTCGTTTTTCAATACCGGTACAATAAATAAAAAGTTACAGATCTGACTCTGGAAGTAGTTGTTGAGTTGATATACAACATAATGTTTTGTATGCACAAGCTATACATACAAGATATTCTGTAGAGATTGGGACTTACATGTCATATATATAAATTTGGAAACTTCAAAATGAAGTTTGAATTTTAAACTAATGTACTGGGTTAGAGGGTAAGTGATATGGTAATTGATCTAAGATAAGGATAGAGAGTAAATATTCCCAAATAAGTGCTCTATATCAAGCCCTGTCTGTCAGTATACCATGTCAACGGACAAAAAACTTTTCATTTCAGAGAAACAAATGAGTTTATGATAAGAATGTAATCAGTTTTATATTGCTGTGTGTACAAACTTGATATGACTCACTCTACCAAACACTCTTCTCTCTATTGTGACTAACTTTTTGAAGTAAATCCTTTGGGTCATGTGGACAAGGAGGATTAAGATTTTCGGCAGATAGGGGAACAATTTTGGTAATCAGCGATGCTTAACACAGGCCCAGGAGTGGTCACAGTGATCACATAGTCTGTCCCGATCTTATCTCCGTAAATATACAAGTATTTTACTAATGTTCAAACGATATGTTTAGCCGGGCATACAAAGACAAGGCCAAACAAAATTACGGAGGTTCGTCTGTTAATTTCCTTTCAGTGGGTGACCCTTGGCTAATTTTGTGGGTACATTGGCATACTGGATAGAGACAAGTTTACAAACCACAATAGCGTCAACAGGTAGAAAAGAACATGCTAAATTATGTGTAATGTTTGCTGAACACCCACTGTTCAAACTAATTTGATAATCTTACTATTTAATACCCCTTGTTTTAACATTATCTGTTTTAATCCATCGCAATTGAAGGTCAGAGGTAGAACTTTCTCGTAGAAAATTTGTCCAATCATCATCCCACGTAGTTTTCACGTGTTTAACTTTTTAAGAATGATTGAACAGTTAAGACCATCGTTAAACACAATGATATGAAGTATTTCAAATTTGCTAAAAAATAATGGTACCACAGGAGAAAAGGGGAAAATTAAAGAATAGTAAAAAAGTATCTTTTCTTTTAAACTATATTTGTATATACAAGTGAAAGAGTAAAGAATAAGGGATTACATTCTGTTCAACTTGTGACCCTTACTGGACTAAACCAAGGGGTCAAAGTTGAACATAGCAGTAAAAAAAATTTAGAAGTAGATTGACTTCATATAGTATTAGAATAAGACTAACTACATGCAGTGTCAAGCAGTAGACTGACTGTATGTAGTGTCAAGCAGTAGACTGAATACATGAAGTGTTTAGCAGTAGAGTGACTACATGAAGTGTTTAGCAGTAGACTGACTACATGCAGTGTTTAGCAGTAGACTGACTACATGAAGTGTTTAGCAGTAGACTGACTACATGTAGTGTTTAGCAGAAGACTGACTACATGCAGTGTTAGGCAGTAGACTGACAACATGTTATGTCAAGCAGTAGACTGAATACATGAATTGTTAAGCAGTAGAGTGACTACATGAAGTGTTTAGCAGTAGAGTGACTACATGAAGTGTTTAGCAGTAGACTGGCTACATGAAGTGTTTAGCAGTAGACCGACTACATGTAGTGTTTAGCAGTAGACCGACTACATGTAGTGTTTAGCAATAGACTGACTACATGTTGTGTTTAGCAGTAGACCGACTACATGTAGTGTTTAGCAGTAGACTGACTACATGTAGGGTTTGGCAGTAGACTGACTACATGAAGTGTTTAGCAGTAGACTGACTACATGTAGTGTTTAGCAGTAGATTGACTTCATGACATTTCTAGCAGTAGACTGACAACATGTAGTGTTTAGCAGTAGACTCACTTTGTGAAGTGTTTAAGCAGTAGACTGCCTATATGTAGTACTTAGCAGTGGATAGACTACATTAAGCGTTAAGCAGTAGATTGACTAAATGAAGTGTAAATCAGTAGACTGACTACATGTAGTGTTTAGCAGTAGACTGATTACATATACTGATTAGCAGTGGTATACTTACATGTAGAATGACATGCATTGTTTTATTAGGTACCAGACATACTAGCCATAGTGTTGTTGTTGACAGTTACATGTATCTTTAGTGACATGCCTGCACTTTTTACTGTGAATTATTACTTTTATGTGTGTTTTCACGTGGGTGATACCTGCTGCTGAAGAGAGGATTAGTATTTAGTACCTGTACAATAAATGTCAAGGTTCACATACTACACACGGGCTGTAGGATGGCTGTTCATCAGTCACTCTGATCTGTTCAGACATCTCATCATGGTAACCAATGTTGTACTGGCATCAAGGCTTGGCTTCTTTATTGGAGTGTCCAGTATTAAACTCAGTTAAGTTCTAATGGTTCACCTTCTATTGAGAGTTTGGTTGTGGTTGCACAAATCATGGTAAAAACTATGGAATCGGTTTTGGTTACAAAAAATTATATTGAATGTAAATTAGGATTACTAATTGGTATAATTCTAATACTGCGTATTTTTTTACAATGTTAACCTTGTGTAAAGACTTACTTTGAAAGTACAAGTTATTATGAAGTTTTCGATGATCATATATAAACGTTCATATTTACATATTTTCAAATGCTCGTCTTTAATTAGATCATTTTGATCTACAATCCCTTTTTGTCAAATTCACCAGCTACATATGTTACCATATACTGCAAGCTATACGATACCCTTTTGCTTCACATTTTTATCGATAACATCAATAATCTCATTGTTTCTATAGAATTAGTAAGTGCTGTGTTGTGTGAGAATTATATGTAATAGCACCAGTAATCCAGCAGTGTTATTTTCCCCTGATCTCTGACATCGTCCTACAGATCATCACTCGCACATTGTCATTGTCAACACAATGTCTCATTTATAGCAGTCATTGTGTAACTTATCGCAATATATTATTTATACAATATCTAAAATTGAAGCAATAGTGTTTTCTATTGTCCGTATGTTGTTGCAGTAAAGTGTGCAGTCAGCATTTTACACATGTTATTAACTATTGCATTGTCAAAAATGGTGCAAACTTGTTTTAAATTTAATGTGTTCTTGTGTAATAGAAATGATTTTTAGTCCATCTGGACCAAAGGTCCAAGGTGGCCTTTTCTCATACAAATCGCGTCCGTCGTCTGTCCGTCCGTCGTTAACGTTTGCTTTAAACGACATCTCCTCTGAAACTACTGGACAGATTTCAACCAAATTTGGTAGGAGGCATCCTTAGGGGAAGGGGATTCAAGATTGTATAAATGAAGTCTCTGACCCCCAGGGGACGGGTGAGCGGGGCCTAAAGGGGTAAATTTGACAGTTTGCCTATAAATACTATCTCCTCTGAGACTATTGGGCAGATTTCAACCAAATTTGGCAGGAAGCATCCTTAGGGGAAGGGGATTCAAGATTG
>JAUMGZ010224079.1:0-11322 GCA_032359645.1 Pododesmus macrochisma
AAAACACACAAAAAACACACATAACGAAACTGTCTGAAACCGGCCACTAGATCGGAACTATTCAAATTAGTTAGGGTTAAACCGGTAATGAGATTCCAACCTTTCCACTCAAACCACAAACACTTAGAAATTTAAACATAAATTTCCTAATACTAAAGTTTGACCCACCAGTAGAATTATGCTAGAACAGCCACAAAACTCGTGTATGGAAACAGTTATGTTTAAGTATGAAAACACAGCAATAAAAAGACATTTTCCCATGAACATTTAGCTATTTTTTCCCAAAATTAATGTGTATCTTCCTGATGACGAAGAGGCAAACTTTGAGTGAAAAGTATGTGTACACCTATAATGGATACAATCTTCACTAAAAAGCATTTTAATGGTACCGTTATATTATTACGCTGTTTTCTAACCCAAACTGCATTACACAAAAATAATTTATTGTGTTTTTTTTTTTTTTTTTGCTTAATGTTTTAAATATTCCAATTTTCCCAATTGAAAAGACACAGGCACTCTTGAAAATGTAAAGGAAAATCACTGGGAAAAAGCAGTGAACTACAGCCATGACATCTAAGATAGGACAGAAAATATCCATACCACCTTTTCCCATTTCGTGATAAACATCTATGCCTTACTTTTGCAGACTTAGTCTTTCCGTTTGATTGAAGATGTGTTCACTCGATTATGTTTTAAAAAAAAGTATGAAGTTCAGTAGAAATGTCATGTTCATTTCGTCCATATGAAGAGTAAAAGTACCATTCTGCCAAGTCGTTCAAAAATATTGGTTTATATCTAATAGGGTGATGTTGACTTCAAAGTCAATGTGTTCGTACTGGAGCTTTTGACTGCACTAGAAAACAAAATGATAAATCGAAAAACGAAGACGATATTCTAAAGCCGTAAGTCCATGGATATTGGCAAACACCAAGAAAACGTTGGACGCACACAGAAAAATTAATCAAATATACATTTATTAACTAAAAATGTAAACATCGCAACTTCTCTTAAAAAAAAACTAGAAGCGAAACCAGGTAAGCGTTTCCTGCTACACATGTGTCACCCGCCGCGATGCTTCTGTGTCATTCCGGAGGCTGCTGCTTCATTATGATCTTTGCATTGTTCTTTTCTAAATAACCCACTTTTTCAAATAGAATCAATCATACTGATCCTCTTAAGTTTGAATTGAATAGGTTTTGTAGACAAAACCAGTTATACAGTATGAAGACACACTTAACCCTCAAGGTTTAAAAGATATGAGTGATGGAAACTTGCCCGCAAAGAGTCCGGGTTGAAATCTAACACAACTTAATGAACGCTCAAGTGAAATTTCATCTTCGCAAGCCAAGTTTCGCTACACTACGTTTCACTAGATAAACGAACTGAAAGGAAGTGGTTTGCATACCTTAGCTAACGAAGATGGTGAAATTTGAGCAGGCAATACCCCAATATTTATTACAAAATTTCTTAACTTCGCAGGTTGGATGACGAAAAAAACCAGAAGACCAAATTTTGGAGGTGGATACAAAAGGCATTCAAAGATCCAGATCTCATCAACCCCGGAGGTAAAACTTTCCTTTGATAACGATTTCAGAGTAGGGTGTAACGGTAGGGTGTTGGAAGTGAGTTTTTCAAACCTAAAACCTGAAAAACAGAAAAGTTCATTACTATAAATTGTTACTGGTATATGAATTTAGCTGTTTACTCACTGTACTTTCCTGATGATCAGAGAAATGTATTTTCCCTCTTAACACTTATCTTGAAACAAACTTTGGTTAGTTAGGAATGAATTTTACTTGTACATCAATAAAACAAATAATTGTATAAGGTTATTGCTTGTTGATCCTATTTCTTTTTATATCATGTAGATTACCCTAAACCCATGTCGGATCAGTTTCTGTTATTACTGGCCCAGGTGATGGAGTGTAATCTAGACATTGGTCGTCACTTGAATGGTGTTAAGGAGGGCATGGAAAATTTTACTAAAGGTGACAATGGTGATGAATACAAATTATTCAAGGTCAGTAATATTGATTTTAAAAAACATTAATTTATGGAACTTATAAGTTTTGAGAAGTGAGGCATCAATTATAAGTTTGATCTGGTGTCGTCTTCGTTGGGCAACATGGATATATAATCGTATGCATTGTTGTAAAAGATAGTTTAATTTTTGTTTTGGTTCTGGAATAGTAAATCGAAAAACCAAGACGATATTCTAAGGCCGTAATTCCATAGACATTGGCAAACAAGAAGAAAACGTTGGACGCACACAGAAAAATGAACCAAATATACATTTATTAACTAAAAATGAAAACATCACGAACTTCTATTAAAAAACTAGAAGCGGAACCAGGTTTCTCGCGATATGGTAAGCGTTTCCTGCTACACATGTGTCATCCGCCGCGATGCCTCCGTGTCATTCCGGTGTATGGTAACCTTTTCAACTATTTGAAAAGGAGCAAGAGTCAATAGTAGCCATTAGAAAAAGTCACAAGTTATGGTGACGACGGAACAAAGGAGACTGATTCGATGCGGCTCTTTTTCATTTGATAAGTAATGAATGTGGTTACGTATATCCTTTTGATGTTGTTTATATAAAATAATTGTAAATCGTCTGCTGATTTACTCGCTTTTCATTTCGTTGTATTTTTTTTAAAATTAGTATTTTTCTTTGGCACATATCCAATACTTGTGTTGCAATTTTTGAAGTTATTCAAATATAAGATATATTTATGGCATTATTTGTGATTATTAGATGCTCGTGACATCACGGAACTCAACACAAAATCCAACAGTAGCTCTTCGAAAACTTCTTATGGCTATGACAGTCACAGAAAACAACGATGGGCTTCGGTGGGCGCTAATGGCTTCGTCGGAATGGTTCGTTTACAATTACAATTAACTTATACTGTTCGTTCTATAGAAATAAATAATTGAGCTTTTTCTGTTCAGTATTCAATATAAATTATTCCAAAAAAGGAGAAATCACATGTTTCACCAAAGAAAAATAAATTTTTTTTTTTCAGTTTGAGAGTGTAATGCCATTTGATTATCAGTATGGTTTTTTATGTGAATTAGAAAAACAAACTATCAAAAAGTTAAAGACGACAAAACATGTCAATGTAATATGCATTTTCAATTAATCACTAGTATATTATCAGAAAAAGATAAGCTTTTTTGTTGTTGTTGTTGTTGTTGTTGTTGTTGTTGTTGTTGTTAATTGAGTTATAATTATGTGTCTCATTTCTATGTATAGTAATTTTAATTTCCACACCTGTGTTTTGTGCTATTTTACCTAATAAATAAATAGTTATTGTTAATTGTTATACAAGGTTTGCTATTCTTGTAACGATTAAATTTAAAGTAGTTAAAATACTTTCGTGTTAATGATGCGAATACCAACTATTTAAATGTAGTTGTAGTTGATGCTGTCCTATCATATATTTAGGTATCACCTTGCTACTTCAATGTAAGCAATTGTATGACTCTATTTTGTAAACTTTTCTTGATTGTATTTTTTGTATAAGAATGCTATGTGTGTCGCCTACTTATATTGTCTGCATAAATTCAATACATTCTGTGCGTGAACAAATGTCCACATATGATGTCAGAAGGTTGGTACTCCATAATCTGTTTTAACCAAGCCTTGTTAAGCTAGTCTGTCATTCAATGTCGGTAAAGTTAGATTTATAATTCATTTACAATAGATCACTTTGTCGCGTAAGCTGTCTTATTCAGTTTTTATTCGAATGCCTTTGATTTAGCACCTTATATTGCATCATGGTTGAGCATCCAGCGGTGTTATAGACGAGATATTTGTATGATAAGCTAGCAATTCAATTACGTTTAACAAATATACCTCGCATTTTTTCGTATCTTGACATGTAAAATACCCTATCGAGGTATAACTGTATCGAGGTATTGTCTGTTCTATACATTCCATACATTCATTTTCTCTTGAGCGTCAATTGATTACGGTTGCTTCGGAGCTAGACCTGGAATGCGGGACGAGATTCTTTCACACAGCGTGTTGATTCTTCGTATAGATAGTTTATTTACTTTTGACCTATTTCAGGTTACAACTTTGTATGTCGTTATTTGACTCCTGGTTTTTTGCTGTCTAACTAGAAATAGAATTTCGAAAATCACATGTTTTGTTAATCGCTTTCGTTTTGTTTTTCCAGGTTGGATGTCAAGTACAACGACTCAACGTTTGACAAGGAGTTGATGATTGTATTGAATGATTTCAAAAGCCCTGGTAACCCGGATTGAAAACAATGGATATTAGAAGAAAGATGTATTCTGTGAAGATCAAGTCAGTTAAATATGATGCTGTTATAGCATGATATTGTAGTATACACCACCTGTGGTTTGTAGTACACATCACCTGTGGTTTGTGAGATATACGGCATCAATATCGACCAGCGTCAATCATTGCGAAAAACGAATTAACTTTATGTTAACTTTATGTTATTTAAAGTAATGTTTAGTAACTACGTAGTCATTACGTGAGCATGTTTAACTACAAACTGCATCAGGAAATCTATATTCGATATGTGGGTCACATGTGTCAAACATATCAAGTTTCATCACAGAAATCCACAAAGCATACAGTCATAAAGAAAAAATAGCAAATTATTATTCCCGGACCTCTTAAAAGCGTTATCGAAGTGGTTGGTAAAAAAAGTCGCGCAATAGAGATCATCATAACTTTCTTACTCAATCAGATACTACGCAAATTCAATTTAAATTTAACCTGGCGTATTTTATAAAGTGGTGTTAGGATAAAAGAAATAAAAGTTTCATTATGATTAAACATTCAAAATCTCTATCACCGCAAAATCACGTCCAAAAAAATAGAGGTTTACCTGTTTGAGATAGAGTATCGACGTTTCCATAGCATCTTGGTGGAATGGTCAAATCAAATTATGTAACACATCATAAACTGATGGCGTTATAAGAACTATAATATGACATCATCGATTATCATATTACAGTATTAACAAACTCAAACGTTCAACTGAACAACAACCGAAGCAGTGAGATGATATTATATAATGAGCGTAAATCACAACTAAGGGAGAAAAACTTTATTTTCTTCAGAAATTGCACCCTGAATGTGATGTCATAAACTTGACTAACACGGAACTATACTTGAGAGAAGTAAATACAATCAACCAAGATATCGATAACACTTCAGGAATTTTATTATTTTGAAAATTACTGAAATATATACATTCACGTACAACGCAAAGGGCATATTTTGTCTCATTATCATAAACCCATGTTCATGTATCTACGATTAAGGCCAATGACAAGAATTTTCTCATTGAGTGTGATTGTTTGTTAGTTACATGCTATATTCGTACACATAACTTTTGGACATCCCGTCTTATCTAAAATGTGTCAAAATTTGTTGACAGCGAAACATATGTCACATTGAATGCCATATCTGACTGTGTCATACTGCGACACAACTGTCATTTCTATATCTTGATCTAATAAACGATCAGTTGTTTTAAAAAATAATAGTAACCTGTTTACGGACATTATGTGTGGGAAAAGACTAAACTCTGATAAATTGTATGAGCGGAAATATACACTTATTTCCTTTATCGACCTTTAAAAAACAAAGCGTAAAACAAGCTATTGTTATACATGCATGTTGGTGTTGTCAACTGGTATGATTATATAGCAGAAAAGAAGCGTATTAAGGACTTTTACTTCAGTCAAGATTCTGTCAAACATACCTTAGTAAGTACGTCTGATACATATGACATGTCATACGTTGAAATTAAGCAATGAATGTTTAAGCAAATGTAATTATGGTCCTATAATACACATTGCTATTGCTGGCAACAGACAATATTGCTGAATAAAGCCCGTTAGGTCTCTATGATAGTTTATCAGCAATAGCAATGTGCATTATAGGACCATGATTATATTTGCTTTAATGTTCGTTACTTGTATTTACAAATATCAGGAATGTTTTTTTTTTTAATTTTGCTTATATTATAACATACATAAAAGACTTATTTTTTGGAAAAAAGCAGTTGTTGAAACTCCCTCGGAAAAGTCTTGACAATATGACGTCGTAATTGCAGCACATGACCTAATGCAATTATAGCGTGATAATTACATTACATCGAAGTAGTCTACATATAGGCAGACACCATTGGAACTGTAAATATGATGTATAATAATTGTAAATTTCGATTGTGTATTTTGCCATTTGTATTGCATTTCGCCATTTATTACTGCATGTTATCATTTTCAATTATATGATTTGTACTGATATATTAAAATATCACTGCATTTGTAATGTACATTCTGTGTCGTTAGCATTGTGTAATTTGCATTTGTCTTCAATAAAGCTCCATTTGTATTGTATCGATTTGTTATGGGTATTGATATTACAACTAGTATTCAATATTCCCATTTTAACATTAGTATTTTATATATTAAGCGGGGTTTTTAGTCTCTCTGAACCAAAGGTCCATGGTGGACTTTTCTCATACAAATCACGTCCGTCGTCCGTAGTAATAAACTTTTAAGATTTTCAATGTCTTCTACAAAACCACTGGACCAATTTCATCCAAACTTTGTAGGCAGTATCCCTTGGAGAAGGGTATTAAAATTTGCTCAAATGAAGAGGCATCCGTTGGGAAGGGGTAAACATTTGTTAAAATGATGGGGCCCAGCCCAATGGAGCGCCACTTTAGGGCCTAAATTGGGAAAATTCACATAGTTACAAAATCGTCTTCTTATAAACCAGAAAGCATAGAGCTTAATACTTTGTTATGTAGTAATTTAAGGGCATAGATAATCAAGTTCGTTCAAGGCGTGACCCTGGGATCAAAAGTACTCAAACGCTAAAAATTTAGTTATAGGCCTATTTTATCCAGATGGACGTTAAGGCCCAATAGGACTCTTGTATTTCTTAAACACAAATTGTAGGATTAAATATCGACTTAAATCTTAAAAGAAATTTTAATGTATATTTGAAAAATCAAATTATTTACATAAATGATATTTCCATGTGGCAAAGGAAATTTTGAGATCACCTATCAAGTATATATGAAGAGTATTTAAGTAACCTTTTCCTCAATTCTAGAGTGAGCGACCATTCAGACTTGCAATTATGTATGGATGTTGTTAGAGTCATTTATTAATGTCGTATTATTAACAAGAATGTCTGTTGAAATGAAAAGTTTAAGATCACCTGAAATAATCATATACACATGTTCATGTATATAACCAACTGTCTATCATAATTTGGAAGATTGAATTACTGAATTCAGTTAGTTAGTTATCTATAGCTCGAATTTGTTATTTTTAAAAAATTGTTATTATTTTTCATCTGTCTCATGAAGCAAATATTAGTAGAAAAAATAGACTTGGAATTTAAAATGGACTTTGCAATTCTAAAAATAAACCTGAAATAAATTTGTCTTGGTATGAACTGTTCAAGGGTCATGTGTTAAGTTTCAAGGAATTGACAGATGAAGAATGTTTTATAAGATAAAAATGCTATGCATATACTAGTATTAATGAGAATTAGGAAATAAATGTGTGATATAAAATTCGAAGAACTTGACGGAAACTGAGAATCAAATAAAAAAAGTTTGATATAAAACTCCTAAAAACTTGAAGAAGAAAAAACTGAAAGTCAAATAATAATAGTTTAAAATAAAATTCATAGAACTTGACGCAAGCTGTAAATGTGAAGTGTATATGCTGTAAGCACATGTAGTTACACGCGTTATAAGATGCTAAGACAGTGTTTAATATTAAACAACAAGTGGTATGCGGTACATATAAAAGTATGTCTGAGTGTCAAAGTGCTGGATAAAAGTGTGTCATTTAAGTACAGAAAAAACTTTTAGGTACATATGTACAGTAAAAAAGCTTAAAAGTAGCTAATTGTATAAATCTTTAGTGGCAATAATGCATTCTTCTGGATCAGACTCGTTTCTGTCAGAAATATGCATACATATATAAGTCTACAATGCACTAATTGACATCAGAGACGGTGGTGTGTTAAGGACCGACTTTAAATCATTTGACAATACAATATCTAGATATATAGGTAATCTATTGGGAACGAAAGGCAAGTAAATGGTGTAAAATATTGAAATATTATGAAAGAGACTGAAGTATTCATGGGAAAGAAATTATCTGTATACCTAAAGACAAAAGTAAAATAGGTGTGTGCAATGTGTAATTATATTTTTATGAACAGAGTGGACACAATTACAAAATGTTTGGAAAAGTTGTTTTGTTTAAAGATTTTTTATACCTGAACGGTGAAAAGTGATATATAATGAAGTAAAAAAAAAGTCCAAATGCCAAATATTTACTTGTCCTATTTCATCCAGATGAACGTAAAGTGGTTGAGATATTAAAATGCGGCAAGATCATGGACATGGGCAAATAAAAGGAAAACACATGACATGACCAAAACAAAACAGGAGGAGAGGAATCAACAGAACGAGAAACATTGGCAAACCAACAATAGCCGCATCAAACAATTCAGTACCAGAATAAAAGAAAATGTATTGGCGTCACAATAATCCTCAAGACTAGTTATACATGTGCAGGCCGTAGCACCATTTTTGAAAGTGGAGGGCCAAACCTTACTTAAACAAACCAAAATATATGATAAGCACTGCGAAGCAGAATACGGGCGACATATATAGTGATGTGGTGGGTGGAGGCGAGGGAGGAGATGAACGCCTCCTGTAGTGGGGGTTTGAATTTATGTCAAGATGGAGTGCCAGTGCAGTTTCCTGCATTCTGACGGCCACCCCCAAGAAAATGTTTGATATTTTATTTAAGGATGGTGCAGTTTCCTGCCTTCTGACATATAACTAAAGTGAAGTGATGATCAAACGGAAACCTTGGAAACGCACACTACTTACAATTGAGTTAAAATATAACTTACAATTTTGTTCTTAAAAAATCCCCTCTCTTGTCCTACGGGCATGATGTGTACCGATTCAGGAAGGTCACGCCGCATGAAACCAGGTAAGTGCTGTAGTGATATGATTGACACAATTGAGCTTAAAATATGTGACGAGTAGAGAGAACCTTTTACAATCACAGTTCTGCATGACTATCAGTTTAGTGTACATTTTAATCAAAATATCGAGGCACACGTAATATTGTTTGATATTGGCAGAAGAGATTTCAACAGGTCACTGGGGATAATGAGGCTATACTAGCACTGAAACATGTAGAAACCAATGCCGAGTACAACATATAACTGTATAGTTAGTCAGGTAAACATATTATAATTGAATATTCTACACTTTGATTTACATCAAGAACAACTATTTTACGCTTGAATTGTTATGAGTGATTGTTGTTTGAAATTACTAATTTAAGAAATGCATCTGCAATTTGTGTTATTTAGATTGCTATGTGTATGAACGCAAAGCCTTAACATTGTTATCATACACCAATACGATTTACATAATTTATTCCAAAATTAAATATCCTTTAGTGACCCAGTGTTGACTGTCAATATTTCCTTATGCTTTTGAAATGTACATTTAAACTTTTTTTTGAGAGGCGCCAATAAGGGTAAGAATAACTAGTCTTGGGGATTGTTGTGTTGTCAGTTTATTTCGTTTTATTCTACTACTGAATTGTTTGATGTGGCTACTGTTGGTTTGTCAATGTCTCTCGTTCTGTTGATTCCACTTATCCTGGTTCATATGCCTCACCATCCGTAAGGTAGGTTATGTCTATATTGAGTTTATTCATGTGTCAAAGGTATTCTCTTATGCCAAAATAAACCACAACACAAGTACACTATTGTTTCGTTACTAAAAATAAACATGACATTTACCTGAGTCAACGTCACGATCGAATGCAACGTAATTGCTATTTATAAAGTCGAGCATTGAAATAGTGCATATCGATCTATTACAAAATGAAACAAAACATGGATATGCATTGTGAGTAACCATTAATGGTGGTAAATTTTAATCGGAATCCATTTGTAACAGACGTTTCGAGGAAGAAATTAATGCATTCACGTGAGTTTATGGCAATTTTCTCAGTAGAAAGAGTGTATGTTTGATATCTGTTATTGATATAATATAAACCTGGAAATAAGAGTATCTTTTAATTCGGAATTCGAGATCGATATGATATATGAGAGTGGTCGTTTCAGTTTACATATCGTTCTTACGTAGCATCTGCGTTTTGTGGCATCTATAGATTACAAATGTGGTAAATTTACTAAATCAAATTATTAACATAACGTATCAAGTATACTTTATTGGGCCGTCCACGTACACATAAAACTATATGTCAGGTCGTCCACAGTAGAAATCAACACGACACAAGTAAACTCACTATACTTAAATAACCAGTGTTAACATGGGACATACATGGACAAGGACGTTGTTGATTGTTCTGTTCTTGGTATGTGTTATTTGATTGTTAAGTTTTAATTTTAATGATTCTTCGGGAACACAAAACCATTTATTGTTATGCTTATCAATCCAATTGCTTTTAATCTATTTTGATTAATTATAATGATTTTTTTTCTGTTAAACAAAACCATTGTAATGCTTCTCAGGCCTACATGTATAGTTTCCTAACTATTCTGTCCGTGTTATTTGTTTTGAATGCGCGCACGCCTTACATCTTTGCAAAACCATTTAAAAGTATTTTTGGAGTGCAGTTTTTTTTGTTTTCTTTGAACATCAAATTTTTACAAACACCCCTTTGGCTTTGTAGCTTTGATTTATCGAGATCTTAACTATTCTAAATTCGTAGATTATTTTTTTCTTGGGCGTCCATCGATGCCGTTTACTTCATAGGTAGATCTGTAATATGGGAGGAGGGTCTATCACACATAGTACTGGTTCTTTCCTCTTATAGATATGATATTTATTGGGGGCATGTTTCAGTTTGCAATTTTGTATATTAATGACAAAAGACCAAAAGGGTAGTTAAGGTGGTCATTCTTTCACGATATGGAAAAGCAGCCGTCATAGTTACAGGAGCGGGTACATGATAATAAAGGATAAGATTTGGTTACCTAAATATTGTAGAAATACATGTAGCATAAGTTGCAGGAATTGTACATGACACGTAGACGTCATATCTGCTAACTAGAGGAGTACGTAAAAAAAATCCCATTTTGACTATGCGTGCACTTTAATTCTTGGCAAGGCCATTTTTACAGTTTTGTTAGGGTGTGTTTCTGTCCCTAATAAACATAGGTTTTTAAACAATCCATCTCTTTTTTATCTCCATACTTTTGTTTATCAACGTCTTGTCTAATCCAAATTAATTTTCTCTTGT
>JAUMGZ010224090.1:0-11321 GCA_032359645.1 Pododesmus macrochisma
GTATCTTACATGTATATACTTTATAAATGTATATGGTATATCTTACATGTATATACTTTATAAATGTATATGGTATCTTACATGTATATACTTTATAGTTGTATAAGGTATCTTACATGTATAAACTTTATAAATGTATATGGTATCTTACATGTATATGGTATCTTACATGTATATGGTATCTTACATGTATACTTCGTTCACTTTGATTAGTTATTTGTTCCCTTGTTTCTTCTGTAATGTTTTTTACCCCAGTAATATTCATGACCAGAAATGGGTGATCTGGATAGCATGATTACAATAATTACAACATGATTGATAATTGAGAGAACAAAATGCAAATTATAAAAACTTCTTTAATTTTAGACTATGGGATGACAACACCTTAAGGTGCGTAACAACCTATGTAGCAAACAAGCCCGGGCTTACACATCATTTTGACCAACAACAACAAAACCAAACGCTCATGGCAACATAGGCTACTGTATTGTACATGATATAAAATATTAAAAAGCAATGGCAGATGAGTACCAGTCCCTACGTACCCATAAATAAGCAAAATATTTGTAAAATAATAGGGGGAAATAATATTTTCTTGCTTTAAACGGGCCATTGAAACTGACGCCAGAACTCAGGAGAACGCGTCTCAGGCGCTCTAGAAAACAAAATTCTTCAGACCCCCACCGATGGGAAGAGGGAAGACCCCATCCATACCCTCCCTCGAGCTACGCGCATATTAATAAATGCTGCCAAATAATCATTTTTTAATATTAAAAAATCATTTATCAATATTTAAAAATCATTTATTAATATTAATAAATGAATTCTTAATATTAATAAATAAATTCTTAATATTAGAAAATCCCTAATTTTTTTCCACGATGGCTTGCCATATAATTGAGGTATCGTATTAAAGCACTGTATAATACAGCACTATTTAACAAAGTTGAATGTCAACCGTCTTCACCGGTACAGCGTTTTGCATTGTTCGTGGGTTTTACCGTAAGTTACCTTGTATTATATTAGCAAAGCCCTTTCGAACTTATTTACCTTTAATTGTTAAATCTAGGCTGTCTGAGCACGTAAAAACACGTTACTATGTGCGGTGACCAAAGTAAACAGACTCTTTGTGTAGAAGTTCATGTAAATGGAATGGCACTCTAATACCAAGTTCAACTGGTAATGTGTAATCTAGTTCTGCAGTTTTAACGGACATTTCAACAACAAGGATATATATTTGTAGACAACAGAGACACATAAAAACCGTGAGTATTATTTTACAGTAAAACCAGATCACTTCTATAGAATATGACAGATGTCAAGCTTTTATATACACACATATATAAACTCAGAATTTTTTCTGCCGCACACATTTGCTGGGAATTTTGTTATTGAAAATAAGAAAAATGGCAAAAGCCCCCGCAGTCCAACGCCACATTTATTGTGGCTCAGTCACTTGACGTCACATGCATTTAAATATCATATTTAATGGATGACCCGTCTCACTTTGCGAATTTGTATTGCTATACTATACCACATATCTCTACTAACTAGTAGAGATATGTGACTATACGTTGATATCTTCGATTGAAAAGATTATCTAAAATCAAAACTAAAACAAACCTCAATCTACAAGCGCCAATTGACAACGAATCGCATGCATGTATACCGAAAACGAACAGCCGACTTAACTTAAGAAGCAAAGAAAGTACATATAAAAAAAACAAGAAAGTCGTACATATACCTGTTAAACTTAATTGATGAACACACAGTAATAATTTATTAACATTTTGATTTGTTTCGCGGTTATGAACATACACATATGTTTTTTGTCATAAGAGCTTAAATAAATTATTTGTCAATTTACGCTTCTTTCTATGTTAGGGTTTGTCTGTGTCGACTCTTGATAGATCACTATGAGTTAAACTTAATCCTTTTTGCTACACCAAAGAGAAAACAAAGTAATTATCACACTACACTTTGACAATAAAAAAACTAGTCCAGATAGACTAATCAGCCTTCAAGATCACCAAATCACTATTCAGGCAAGAAAAAAAATATGTACCAAATCGCACGGCACATGTTTTCCTTTAATTTGTTTGCAAACTTGATATGTCTAACAGTTATATTGGTAAAACGATATAAAGGTAGTCAATGGTCAATAAATACTCTTATATCAGTGGCTGACATTTATGAGACGTGGGGTTCTTTTTGCTAATAAACCATAACAGAAGGGAGAACATGTAGTCACTTACCCGGAGATAGACCGACTAGGGGAAAATGTAAAAAAGCTGAAGCGCATAAAAGCAAAGTATAACTATAAAATAAAAACCACGAATATAGAGATGATGTTCACAAAATTACACGATATATTTGATAATTACTCGTGATAGTGCATGGTGAAAAAATGACACGAAAACGTAAAGTGAATGTTTAGCAATGTCCACATAAATGTAGTTGTTAAAGACATATATAATTTTTAACGTAAACAATGCCATATGGAATAAAGCTGTTCCAGAAGTATGAAATATTATATATTCCAGGGTGTTAGTTTATCTAACTTATATTTCACAATGACTACATCCTTCACGTACCACTGACGTTCAACAACAGATGAAATTAAACCTTTAGGACAGACATCAATAGCTTAAATTAACATACTTTAAAAACCATTCATAAACCATTTACTAGTAGAAGTAGTAGAAGTAGTAGTAAAGTATTTTGTTTAAGTGTACAGGTATATACACACTTCAGTACATTCATCACGTAAAACTAAATGCCCAGCCTTATGGACTTACGAGACACTATAAGATAAACTGTTTTCTAAAACAATAAAAACGTTATTGACCATAAGATTCTTATTGCAGAAATACATGTAAAATATCTATTAAATAAAAACACACACACACACACGCGTGCGCGCACGCACACAATGTTGAACAGTTGGTATTTTGGTCAAGTGACTAGAGGGCTTCCTTGACCCAAACACTAAGAGCGAAAACATGTGCGCGCGCCTTTATTGCATATACATGTACCATTCTTTTGTACTCAGTCCTGACTTGATAAAAAATACGACGCAAAAAATTCTCTTCTTTTTACCATGTCGTATAAAATCTTACTCTAAAGGTATTTGTAATTTAGAAGAACTCAGAAAAAATATACTTATCTTTATCTGGTATGCTATAAAACAATGGATATAACTTTATCTGGTACATGTATGCTATAAAACATTGGGTATATGTTAATCTTTATCTGGTATGCTATAAAACATTGGATATATGTTTATCTTTATCGGGTTTGCTATAAAACATTGGATATGTGTTTATCTTATCTGGTATGCTATAAAACATTGAATATATGTTTATCTTATCTGGTATGCTATAAAACATTGGATATATGTTTATCTTTATCTGGTATGCTATAAAACATTGGATATATATGTTTATCTTTATCTGGTATGCTATAAAACATTGGATATATGTTTATCATTATCTGGTATGCTATAAAACATTGAATATATGTTTATCTTTATCTGGTATGTTATAAAACATTGAATATATGTTTATCTTTATGGGGTATGCTATAAAACATTGAATATATGTTTATCTTATCTGGTATGCTATAAAACATTGGATATGTGTTTATCTTTATCTGGTATGTTATAAAACATTGGATATATGTTTATCTTTATCGGGTTTCCTATAAAACATTGGATATATGTTTAGCATTATCTAGTATGCTATAAAACATTGGATATATGTTTATCTTCATCTGGTATGCTATAAAACATTGGATGTATGGTTATTTTTATCTGGCATCCTATAAAACATTGGATATATGTTTATTTTTATCTGGTATCCTGTAAAACATTGGATATATGTTCATGTTTTTTTTTAAATAAAAAAGATCTTTAGCCACTATACATATCACATTTCATAAAAAAAATGAAACTCGTCCTCAATACAATCATTATCACAAAATTTACATAGCCCATCAGGCAAAGGTGTTGCTGGTTTTGTAAATCTCCCAACTTCAATAGCTTAAGATAAAGAACTACCTCTAAAAGTTGATACCCGTCTATGGACCCTTGATTTTACTAATTTTACATGATCACAAATTGAAAAACGATTTTTAAAACAACCTATATGTTCGGAGTTTGTTTCCATTTATGTTTCCTTTGTCGTTAAAAAGTTCTGTGTGTCATTTACCGTCGTCAATTTCATATAGCTTTTCTTTTATGAGATATATCTTTGCTTTATTGCATTAAGGTTCTCTGCTATCTTAATAGCACGATCTGTCCATGACCGTCTTATATTTTTGGACCAATGATGTACTTTTGCTAAAAGTCTATTGCCATCTATACTTTCCAAGCGTATATATAGTCGCAGCACTTCTATGTTCTGTTTAGTTTTGCAAGATCTCCATCCCATGTCACCACGTGTTGCGATGTTTGAAGTATTACCTTTACATCCCAGGAAATATCTACATGCCTTATGTTGTAGGGTATTCAGCTCTTTAAAATCGTTGAGCATGACCGGTTGTTCTAAAGATTCATAAAGTTTCGTGTTCACATTGTAAGTCATGCCACCACTGATATATCAAACACTGTAAAAGCCCTACTTGCAGACTTGCAATGTTCTTTCAATGTAAATTTGTAATCCAGAAACTCTCGTTACCACAATGGAAATTATACATACTTCTAACTTTAGAGTTTGTTCTAAAATGTATAACTTTCGTCTTATTAACTGCATGTCCGTCTCCACTTCCGACACCAATTAGATACAGCGTCCAGCATCAGCTGTAGCGACCTTTCGTCTGGTGCGATCATCGCAACATTGGCTGCATATAATAACATTGAAATCATGGTTCTGTCAAAAGTAACACCAACTTCCAGATCGTTAATTTCCTTCACTAAATCATTTAAAGAGATCGCGAAAAGTGTCGATAAACATTCACTAACTTACGTTCTTGCTTGCTGGTTTGCTAACTTCCAAATGCCCAATTCTGAGCTCTCGAAACACGTTTAGTGATAATTGAAAAATCCAAATGTTCTCTTAGAACTAACTCTAAATTTTGACTTTTGTCGTCAACATCAGAGTCTTCTACACCACCCTACTGCCCTTCTGGCTAAATATCAATTACTATTTCTCGTCTTTGATGACGATTGATTCGTAGCTAGGCCTGGAACCGTGGTTGCCTCACAATTGGTTTTTGTCTTTTGTAGTTATATTTATTGGTTGCTCATTTCAGTTTGAGTTACTTTCAGAAGGCTCACTTAGTGACATTTTCATGTAACAACTGGTCTGGGAGTAAACATCGGTTTGGTCCATTTCAACATTGACTGTTCGGTACTTACATGTAGTGTCTCGTAAGTCTAATAAGGCTGGATATTAAAGTACTGCATGAAGGAAAACAACTTGTAAAAATTATGTAACGTTTGCTTTGATATGCGACACTTTAATAAATAGTTATCAATCAATCAATAAATCAAATGTATTTAATTGTATCTGTACTGGTAACTTATACAGTACTTTTCAATAATAATGGAATATATAACAGATATAATAAGGAATTTTTAAAAAAAAAATATTAATTTACAACTTTGCAAATTATTCTGTAATACGTTTTTCACACAGAGGGTATTGATTGAGGTTTAATTCATCGTCAATTATTATACTTCACCGGTGAAATAAACAAAAACAAAACCATTTGAATAATCGACTAATGAAAATTGCCAATATTTTTATTGTGTGCCTCCGGAATGAGTTACATGTTTAATTAGTAGGATATCGTTGTAGTTTTATGAACTTACAAACGCGAGTCATAGTCAATAATTAACCACAATACGTAATGCGCATGCGCGGACTTCAAGGGTTATACTTGTCTTACCTGTGCAACATTTTACTATGAAATATATAGGAGTCAATAAGAAAAACTCATTATAACTCTTTAATTAAATTTTGTATCGATCCCCCCAGTCCAATTCCCAAACTACATTATATATTCTTTCCAATGATATATATTTTTTATTCTAATGTTCAGATGGTTCCATTTTCGTTAAAAGAATTGATATAGCTTATATAGTAGAAAACACGAATATGCATTTTTTTCCACTTTCAATCGTGAATAAATGCCTTAAAATTAACTTTAAAAGTCTTCTTTAGTTCAATTCCCAATCTATGGAAGGTACAGATTCCGAAAATGTAAAATGTACAATTTATACAAATATTTTAATGCATGTATCTTGATGGTTCCCAATTCTTGTCGGTAGTATATGCTGCCTACACCTCGCTCTCTATATGCATGCATCAATATATTCTTATGATGGTTTTTTTTAATTTTTTTTAATTGATATTTGCTGTAAGCCGATGTTTTTTTTCACTCGAATACTTTTGTTTGATATTTTTAATCTATTTTGGACCAGAGGCCCAAGGTGGACTATTACAATACAAATCCCGTCCGTCGTCGCCCGTCGTTGATTTTCACATTTTCGACGTCTTCTTTTCTAAAACAGAAACTACTAGACCAATTTTAGCCAAACATGGTAGGAAGCCTATGGGAATGGCATTAGATTTATCCAAATGATGAGGCTTGACCTCCCACCTCAAGGAGAGGCCACTAGGGGACCAAATGGGGGAAAATTGATAACATTTCAAAAAATATTTTTCTTATAAACCTGAATACCTAGAGTTTTATGATTATATGGTCAAGGGGTGACCCCGGGGTCAAGATTAGACAGAGCGTTTTGAGGTTAAAGGTAAAAATTACAGCAACTATTAACTTCTAAGATTTCGACTTCTACTCTAAAAATAAAACATTTTCAACCAAACTTAGTAAGAAGTATTTCAAGGGTAAAGGGATTCAGATTCGTAAAATGATGTGGCCCAGTATTCAGGGGCGCGACTATAGTGGCCCAAAATGGGGCCATTTGACAACATTTCAAAAATAATTTCTGTAACCTACTGGAAAGCCTAGCGCTTCATGTTTGTACATATACTTGAATATTGAAAACAAAGTTTGTTTAAGGCGTGACCCTGGGGTTAAAAATAGGTTTCGCATTTTGGGTCAAAGTTCAGTACATTTACTATACCAATGTATGTTATTAACTTTGCATTTGTTTGAATTCTCCTAAACCACTCGACCAATTCATACCAAATTTAATAGGTAGCATCCCTATGGGAAGGGACTTAAGATTTCTTCAAATAATGAGGCTCAGCAGTCCCTCTGATTCAGATGACATTCTTTCTTAATGTGTAATGTTTTAACACGATTTAACTGAATTATAAGAAAATGTTTTATTTCTATCGTATTTTACACTATTGATTCGCTTTCAGGTACACCTGTGATGGAAACAACGTATTGCCATTGGAGGACGAGTTTGATGCAATGCCGCCCCACAACAACACGCCGGAAGTTTTTCTTGGGAGCTTTCATAACATTCACTATTATGTATATCGCACTGGACGCTATATTCTATACTCCAAGTTATACTGTAGATCTAATGGAGATGACGTACAAGCCATGTGAGGGAGAAATGTGTGATAATAACGTCAAAATATTCGATCAAATTAACTGGATTAATAAGACAGAGAAAAAACTTTTAGTGTGGACTCCGTTTTTTACAAAGTGGGGCTGGGAGAAACCAATCGCGAAATACATGAATAAAAGTCAATTTAAATGTAGTGTTACCACGGATAGAAGTGAAATCACGACTGCAGACGCGATTCTCTTTCATTATATGGACTTATATGTCTGGGAGACGGTTCCCCAATATAGTAACGTCTATCAAACGTGGATAATTTTTAACGAAGAGGCACCTACTGCCCATCACTACACGGGTTTGCCTTGGAGAAACATGTTCAACTGGACCATGTCTTATCGTAATGACTCCACGATATTCGCTCCATATGGGGACATAAAGAAACTCACACTTGCAGAAAAGCGACGGCAAGCTAGAAAGTTTAAGTACATAAATTTTGCGAAGGAGAAAACAAAAATGGTTGTAGCCATAATAGGCGATTGTCAAGATGCTGCCAGACGATACCGAGTTGTGAAAGAATTGGCTAAACATGTGCATATAGATTACTATGGGAACTGCGGAAATCTGTCATGTCCAAGAAACGATACTAAAACATGCAATTCCAAGAAATATAGATTTCGTATTGCATTTGAAAATAGTCTTTGTAAAAACTATGCCACGGAAAAGTTCTGGCAAACATTGGCAAGAGACACTGTTCCAATTGTGAACTGGAAAAGAGGTCAAGAAATATATAATGCCCCTCCCCATTCTTATATCAATGTGTATGACTTTCCTACTATACAAGAAGCGGGAGAGTATATAAAAAAGGTGGCTAATAATGACACACTATACAATAATTATTTTAAATGGAAGACGATTTATAAACTAGCATTCTTTGACCATATATGGCATTCGTTTTCACGACTGTGTGATGCTTTACACACACCCCGCCGCGCCCAAGTTTTTATAAATCCAAACATATGGTTCAAAAAGGACATAAAGGAATGTGATGTTTGGACGGTAAGTATATGACGAAAATATGAATTATGATTATATTTGTCGATACCTTAATTACAGCTAATGGAAAACCTGCCATGTGGTGTAGATACGACTTTCACAAAAAAAACATACACCTGTATGATCTTTGACACATCTAACGCTTTTGATATATTAAGTCCATCTTGACCAAATGTCTAGACTGCGAGTGGACGTTTCCCATTCAAAATCCCATTTGTCGTCCCATTTTCGACTACTCGAAACCAACTGGACCAACTTCAACCAAACTTAATAGAAAGCATCTCTTGGGAAAGGGGATTAAGTTTCTTCAAATGGTAGCGCTCAGACTCCATGGGCACAACTAGGAGGCAAAATGGGGATCAATTGAGAAAATTTCAAAAATCTTTTAATGAACTAGTTAGCCTCGGGCATACGTAGTAACCATGGGGCACGAAGAACCAAGTTTATTTAGCGCGTGACCCTGGGGTAAAAAAGGTACGCGTTTGGGATCAGTTTAATACTATTGGTATAGCACATATGTTAAGTTTTCACATTTTCGACTTTTCCAAAAACAGTGGACCAATTTCAACCATACTTAGTAGGAAGCATCCTTATTGAAAGGGGATTCATATTGGTTTAAATGATGGGGCTCAGCCTCCCCTGGGCGTAACCAGGGGACACAAATGGGTCAAGTTTGTCAAAGACATGACCATGGGGTTAGAGATAGGTTACATGTTTTGGGATCATAGTTTAACACTATGTTATTGTTGACTTTTCACAATTTTAACCACATTTGGTTGGAAACTTTTCTGGTGAAAGAAGTTCAGACTTGAACCCTTGTTCAAATGATGGGGCTTAGCCTCTAGTGGGCGCTGGTGGGAGAAACAATTTAAAAAAAACCCCTATGTAAATCTAATACACTACAACGTCTAGAACTTTACATTTTGGCATGGAGAACCAAGTTTGTTTAAGACGTGACCCATAAGGGTCAAACAACGATTACCTGTTTTAGGATTAAAGTTCAATACTGTTGGTGTAGTGTGTTAACTTTCTACTTTTACTGCTACTCCTCAAAAACTATTTGACCACTTGGTGGAAGCATACCTAAGAAAAAAAGATTCAGATTCGTTAATATAATGGGCCAGATCACGAGGAGGTATTAGGGGGCCAGCGTGGGAGAAATATGAGAAATTATTAAAAACCAGTCCTTGGGTTTCATATTTGCATATATGTGTATATAGAGTAACCTCTGCATTGCATGGATAACCAATATTGTTCAAAGTAAGACCCTGTATGAAAAAGGGTTCAAAATTAAGTTCAACAGTATAGCATACTAAATATGTATATATATAGTATATAATAACGTTTCAAGACTTCCATTTTTCCACAACTATAGTACCAATTACAACCAAACACGTAGAATGCATCATTTGGAGAAGGTGGTAATATTGTCATATTTGTTTTAATGATTGCGTTTAACCACTACCTGTCCACAGGGGACAACAATGGGGAATTGGGACCGGGAATACTAATTCAAAAGTACATATACTAAATGAAACTAGATCTACGTTGTCGATGGCACGCCGTCGCATATTGTCGACTTGACCCCTCGGGTACCCCCCCCCTTGACCCCTCGGGTACCCCCCCCCCCCCCCATCCCAATCACCATATGCTAAAATTAGTTGCTATAAAATTAAGAACTCATGATTATGTTTGATTTAATATGCTTTAAGACTATATTTAAAAAAAAAATTGTTGGACCCAAATGACCCCACCCCTTTTCACCCGGTCCCTGCATGGAAGTCATATAAAAAATCCAAAAGTACCGCAATTTCAACCAGATGGACGTTGAGGCCAAATGGGTCTCTTGTTAGAATTTTGTGTTGAAATTCTGAATGTTTTGAAGCTACATTTTTTAAAAATGTACAATTTCAATATGATTCTTGTCTGCTGAAAATAAACCTTCATCTCCTACTTCCTAATATAATTGACTTGCCGCGGTAGCTCAGTGGTGGTGGAGTAGACGGAAAGGCGAGGGGGTTCGACCCCCCAGCCGCGTCAAACCTAAGACGTTAAAATTGGTTAATCTTCTCTCTCCCTGCTAAGCACTTGGCAATCTAGATAGGAGAAAGACCGGTTTGCTCGGTGTCAGAATAATGTTACAAAGTGAAGCATCATGTCCATGTGTCTGTAGTGTGATACTTCAGTGTGACAACACTATAAAGTCGCCAAAAGTGCGCTCTTTTACAAGCAGACACGGTCTTGATATGACCTCAAAACATGAGTTGTAAGGGACGAAAAACCCCATTAATACAAACAAACCTAAAAAAACTGTGAATATGTTCAACCTTTCTATAGACCGATACTCGTTGTTGATTACAGAATTTGTCAGCGGTTTGATTTGGAACATTTACAATTTCGGTTTGTGAAATAGTGTCAATCAAGTCATTCATAAATGCGAGATATCACGAGCGCAAACGGCTTCTCTATCGGACTTCTCTCAATATGGTTTAATGCAATATACAATTGTACATGTATTTCTGTTTTACATTTAGAAGTAAATAAATGTAACATAACACAAAACATCAGGAGTTCTTATCCCCAAACAACCCATCCCACCCTTGGTTTCCAGATATTGATATATATTTATATTTTTCTAGGTTTTATCTAATCTAAGTTCATTTTCTCTTTAGCGTCCGTTGGTGACGGTAGATCTTGAGCGTCCGTTGGTGACGACTGGCCTTGAGCGTTCGTTGGTGACGGTTGATCTTGAGCGTCCGTTGATGACGGTAGATCTTGAGCGTCC
>JAUMGZ010224101.1:0-35536 GCA_032359645.1 Pododesmus macrochisma
TGTGGTGAAGCTGAGTTACCTACCATAATGTGGTAAAGCTGAGTTACCTCCCATTGTGTGGTGAAGCTGAGTTACCTACCATAATGTGGTAAAGCTGAGTTACCTCCCATTGTGTGGTGAAGCTGAGTTACCTACCATAATGTGGTAAAGCTGAGTTACCTCCCATTGTGTGGTGAAGCTGAGTTACCTACCATAATGTGGTAAAGCTGAGTTACCTCCCATTGTGTGGTGAAGCTGAGTTACCTCCCATAATATGGTGAAGCTGAGTTACTTCCAATTGTGTGGTTTCCCATAGTGTGGTGAAGCTGAGTTACTTCTCACTGTGTGGTGAAGCTGAGTTAGATCCCATGATGTGGTGTTTGTGCTTTGCAATCTTTCTAGTAGGTTTGATGAAGAGAGGAATGTTCATATATGAGAGAAGAGTTGTGTATACAAGAAAATAATTTTGTAGATAAAAGAGATGTAATAGAGGGTCAGGCAAACATAGATGAATTGGTTAGGATGTTTCATTTGCTTTAATGATACTTGTATGTTTGTTTTTGTATTTGTATTTGTTCTTATAATATTCTTTATTGAGCAGTTATTTGTGTGGTATAAGTATTAACCAAGTCATGTGATAGTATAATGGCTGTATGATAGCATCAGTGAAGGGGCAATTTGACCTGATCTGAATTATAATGAAGTGATAGTGTCACTCGGGTGTCATAGTACACTGAATATTAAACACTGAATTATCTACATAAGGCATCTTGGAGAAGGTGTTCCCCAAAACACTTAGTTAAATAAAGTACCTATTAGTGTATTTTTAACTTTTATGTAGTATAATTTATTTGACCCCTTTACAGAGTGAACATTTTGTCTGCTTTATTTTCAGTTTTTAGTCCATCATCTGGACCGAAGGTCCAAGGTGGACTTTTTTCATACAAATCACGTCCGTCGTCTGTCCGTTGTTAACTTTTCATATTTTCGACTTCTTCTCCTGAACCACTGGACTATTTTCATCCAAACTTGGTAGGAAGTATACCTAAGGGAAGGGGATTCATATTTGTTTAAATGAAGGGGCTGGGCCCCCAGGGGCACCACTAGGGGGAAAAGGGGGAACATTTGATAAAATTTTCAACAACAACAAAATGCTAATAAACTAAAAGGCCTAGAGCTTAATGTTTTGGTATGTAGTAACTTGTGGGCATAGAGAACCAAGTTTGTTCAAGGAGTGTCCCTAGGATAAAAAATATTCAAATGCCAATCCAGATGGACGTTAAGGCCCCATGGGCCTAATGTTTTGTACATATGAGTTTTGAATTAATTCATAGGATGCTTTATTTTGCTATAGAATTGTTCTAAGGTCCCCAGCAATATAGATCATTAAACACACTGAGGAAGCTGTTATATCTTGAGATATGTTTCACTGTTCAAAAATAGAAAAAAAAGAAAGTTATGTAAAGTAAGACCATACAGAAAGTGCAGGTCTACTTCCAAAGTCGGCCCACCAAAGTTCATCAAAGAACAAACTAGATATATGGGCAGACTGTCTTACCACCTCTGAAACATCCATAGATTGTTAGAGACTTCAAATACCGCAGTCTGACTGACTTTAAGTCAACCATATTTTGATTTTGGTCTTTCAATGCTGAATGCACCAATTTTATCTCAAGACATCCTTGTTCTTTTCTTGTAAGACCAGACTTTATCAAAGCATCAGTCATTTTTAGTTAAGTAATAAAGAACACAGTCATGAATGAAATAATGTAGAAGTAATAAAGTGACCAGGATGTTGAGAAATGCTAATGAGGATACATAACTTGGATAAAAACATAAGTATGATAGTATGCACACAAAATGTGTTATTTCAGGTCAGGTACAAGGTACTTGGCATTGAGCCATTTTGTAGCTTAGAATATTGGACAAATATTCATTTTATGGCTAAGGAATTTCATTATACTTAATATGTATATACATTATGTTTACTGGTGATAAGTATGCCAACTCGTCACTCTCACTCACTAGTACCGGCCTGTATGTACAGGTGAATATTTTACACCCCGACACTATATGTGGACACCTTGACATGATTTATTCAAAAGTTACTGCAACTTTGGTCTCCATATATTAAAAATGTGTTCTGGAGTGTCAGCTAGCGTGATAAGTTTTATTTTATTGTTTTGAAATATTGTGCAAAATATTTTAGGATTCTCTTCTCCAAATAAATTGACACAAGTATTTTTGATTTCTTTATTGTTGGATTTCACTAATTCTGTACTTTCAAAAGTTTCAAAAGACTCGATTGGTTCTATATCCTTTTTCAGGAGTTATAAGAAAAAAATTTGAAATCTTAAGTCAATTGATATCTAATATCTTATTGATTCTTTTAAATTTTCAATTTAGATATTTGAATACAATGGGTGAAAAAGTTTCTTTTTTTAAGATAAAATTATTTCTTTTTGAATTTGTTTACCTTTTTATCTGTGTAACAGTGGTGCAAGTCGGTGACAGATCATGCTGATAATCATTAGATGGTTTCAGTTTTGAAATGACAGAGTCGTGCAGGTAATCTGAATAGAGCATCAGGTTTGTTTGTCTATACCACAGATTAAATACTTATGTCTGATTTTGAATTTTCATTAGCTCAAATTATTTTTATTTACATGTTATTCAAAGGGTGAACCTTACTTCAAGAAGGATCATTATGACCATTATGGGTGACTCCAGAAGCATAAGCTTCACAGCAATGCAATAGTTGGTTCCCTTACTTTCCTTCACAGCTTTGTAATAGAGTTGTTTGCACGTGATGTCACCGGTCCCCCATGTTGGAGGGCAAGCTCAGATGCTCATTTCATATTATAAAGTGGAAAAACAGGGTGTAGAAAATGTGTGATAAATCCATTATGCATGCACAGAATTTCGTGAAATTAATATATTTGAAAAGAATTAAAACCATGCTTTACAATGATGTTAAAGAAAAAGTATTTTATTTGTATTTGAATTCGAAGAGACTGTGTGAATATGGCCAAATTTAGTAAGATTATATAGTCAACACTTGTCAGTTGCCCTCCATACAGGTAAATTTTGGCCAGTAGCCCTTTAAATTGCCAGTTTTGAGTGACCATGCAAAGCCTCTATTGGGAGAATATGTCACCCCATGTTAAAAATGTTACTACAGCAAGAGCGACGTTGGTCTCCTAACCTAGGGGTTTCAGGATCAAATTTTGGCAGAGTGTGATTTTTTCCTGCCACTGTTACAATTGGCAAATAAATGCTACTTGGTATTACAGTGTAATTCTAAGCAAATATTAACCATTTTGCAAAAAGGATGCTTTTCTGTGTGATTAGCCGATCAATGTATTGAAAGCTAAGGTCACAGTAATTTTATTGGGTCACAATATCAAATAGATCATTTTTAGTTGATTTTTACTAGAGATTTAACATCGCAATTATATTATTTTCAGAGATTTCAAGTTTTAAATAGAGTACTAGTGTCAGAATTGTTTGTATGGTGAATGACACAATCTTCTTTATCTATGTCATATTGCTGCATTGTTGAGCCATTTTAATTATACACTCGCAGAGAAATCTATCCATTTGACCCAAGTCATTATGGTTAATCTTTTTTCCACTCTATCTATTTACTTTTATTTTATTCATGTTTAAGGTTTCAACTCTTAAAACTCAAGATCCATTTTCACTTCAATTCATTGTACATTTTTTCATTCAAAGTATTTCTAGGTATAAGCTTTCCAACTATGTAATATATAGAAATTCTAGGAGAAGAAGACTACTACCTGTCTCATCAGGTTTCACCTATTTAATCTTCAGTATTTCTCATTTAATCTTTTAAACAGTATTTTGTTATTCTATCCTTAAACAGTATTTGTTACAAGAGTCTTAAATAAAATTGTTTTGAACTTGTTGACATAGTTATTCCATGACAAAATAAATTAGATTTTAAACATATTGAAGGGTGTGGGTCATCACGCCATCCAGTGTTATAAAACTTGGAGTTTATTTAGCCACGTACATTAAGGTCAGACTCAATACTCATCAGAGCATGACATTTAGGAACAGTTTCATATCCTGTGATTCTTTTAGAATACTTTTATTGATTAAAGAAATAGTTAATTTAAGTATGAGGTAATTTAACAGTATGATTGTCCTGGTGTGTCCTGCCTGGTACTATGATAATGAGATATTAGTATACACGGTAGATATATTTAATAATTTGATAAGATCTTTATGTATTTGACATTTTAAGTGATACCGTACATATGGTGAATGGTATATATTAATATACTGTTAGAGAGCTGAAGTCGACCACATCTGTGTAACTTTGATGACAGATGTTATTGTGTAAGAGAGAAAGTCTTGTTTTTGTTCCCCTATAAATATTTATAGAAAGACATTTAAGTAACCTGTTACTTTTAGTTCCATTTATGGAAGTTTTCCCATATACCCTTCTCTTCAGAAACTGTAAACATTGGACCTTCCTAAATTTAGAAAATTGTTATGGGTGCAGTGCTGACACAAATTGTGGATACTTATTTTTCAATTCTTGCAAGTATAAGTATATGGAACAAATTGTTGAGTGTACTTATATCACCCTTTGCTGCCCTATATAAGACAATAAAGAGTGTGTTAACATGATAGATAGAGGGGGGAACACCCACAATACCTGTACATGGTGCAATATATAGCATACATACCTTGATGGATGGGTGTAATGACTCATTCAATGAAACTATTATGTAAAGTATAATTAATATGCAAGTTTAATTCAGTCTGCATTGTATAGTCAGGTAGCATTTATCTGCAATAGTGCATTATTTTCTACAACAGTGCATTATACCTCTCCGATTTGCCTTGAAAATATAACTGCACACAGTTTTTGCATTGTTGTCCAAGTCTTAAATAGGTGTCAATGAAATTCAAATTCTTCAGTTGTTTTCACATTAAAGGGAATTTTAACCAGACTTTCTTTTGCTTTGTGCTTGTGAGCCATCTGTTGTATTTATAAAGGCATTTGTTAATGTATTGAACATATTTACATATGAGATTATGTTGTTAGATTTATTATTGTTGAAACACAATTAGTTTCCGCTTCTTTAGTATCAATTTTCTATCATTTATCATAGAAATCTTTTTTCTAAATATTGGAACCCATTGTATGACTGTGGATTTTCTGAATTCTGACCCAAATATGAATATGAAGTGGTAATAGAGGATGTTTTTCCTGTATACGTTACATGTACATGAAGAAATAGACATCAGTCATCCAGTAGCCGCCATTAACATTGAACGCTACTCCAGCCAATTTACCATAGACATCAGTCGTCCCATAGCTGCAATTAACACTGAACACTACTCCAGCCAATTACCATAGACATCAGTCATCCCATAGCCGCCATTAACATTGAACGCTACTCCAGCCAATTTACCATAGACATCAGTCATCCCATAGCAGCCATTAACATTGAACACTACTTCAGCCAATTACAATAGACATCAGTCACCAAGTAGCTGCCATTAACATTGAACACTACTTCAGCCAATTACCATATACATCAGTCATCCCGTAGCCGCCATTAACATTGAACACAACTCCAGCAAATTTACCATAGACATCAGTCATCCAGTAGCTGCCATTAACATTGAACACTACTCCAGCCAATTACCATAGACATCAGTCATCCAGTTGCCGCCATTAACATTGAAAACTACTCCAGCAAATTTACCATAGACATCAGTCATCCAGTAGCCGCCATTAACATTGAAAACTACTCTAGCCAATTACCATATAGAGCATTGGCAATGTCACTGAGTTTTTATTGACACCACTATTGTTTATACCTGTACTGTGACTGTTGTTCATTGATTGTTATTTGATACAGCTGAGATCTGTAGGTTATCTCATTACTTTACTCATTAGTGTTGACCTTGGTTAACCATTAATGTTGACATTGACTTATCAAGCTGTTCTACTATAGTCTACCCATCAAGGAAAAAACGCTAAAACAAGTTGTTCTCTTATTCAAATCAACCGAACCACAAGATATTGGTGCAAAAGTAAGTTAAAATCAGTAGACCTATCAGTCCATGTTAATGTGCACTGTAAAGTTGTGGAATAACTGGCACCTTATCTTGTGCAGGTCTCTACTTTACACTTAATGAATGCACAATTCTGTTGAATTTTCTCTGTGAATGAAGATGTACATTGTATTGTAATCACTTTGAAGATTTGGTTTTTGTTTCATGTGAAAACTAATTTGTCTGATTTAATCTGACATTTTCTGCTGTGTTTAGTGTGGCAGTTATCATTGCTATCCTCACTCATTTAAAGTGTGTCATTGTTTCTCAATAGATTTTCTTCAGATTTAGAAGTTTTTTTTTTTTTTAAAAGCTTGAAAGCTGCAGATTTTTTCTTTTTGTTTTTTGTTTTTATGCTTTCATTTTTAAATGTGCTTGACATACACAATGATAGTTGTTGTCTAGAACATGTCAAAGTGTCTAAATTTTTGTATAAAGGTACAAATGAACTTTTTGAATCTTTGTTTTTGCCTGAAGCTTGACAAAGGAGTTCATATTAAGGTCTTTGGTCTTTTGATGATGTTGTTTACTTTTTAGTTCTACTGAATATTTATGAGAAACATATAGTGACCTTGTAGGAAATGTATAATTCCCTTTCGATGTGATTTAACCAAATATGCATATCTTATAAAGAAAAGGACATAATTCTATGTGACAGAAATTAAAAAAATAATAAATGGCAAAATTTCTTTTCCATTGAACCAGTATGACTTGTCTGAATTAGACACATACACAACATCATTATTATTTGTATATAAGTCTATTAAGTCAAGTATGCATAGTCCCAAGTTTTATAGAAGTTTAACTTTCACACAGACATTAAGTAGACAAATCTTTCTCTGCAAGTTAAACAGACTGTATCCTATTATAAAAACTTATATGTTTCATTGATAAAACTTGTTTGTGGCAATCTTATTCACATAACATGCTTGGTTGATGGTGTGTTCAAGCACATGGTCAAAATTTCAATTTGTTAAAAATGTCACTTCATTGTACATTTGTGTAGCTGTTGAACTGAGGTTAAAGAATTATGTCTAAAGGAGAATATCTATAAACTTAATTCTTAGAAGATAATCGATCTTTTTGATTGTTTAATTTATATTTTGTGATTTATATATTACCTGAACAGTTTACCTGTACGAAAGGTAAGATACAGAGACACCTACACAGAAGTTATCAGGACTTTATCATTGTGACTTCTTATTTATACCATCAAATGACGTCACATCATGGTCAGTGATAACTTGTTTGTGGATCTAACGATGAGATTGTGAGGTGGACAACGGGAACATCACCGTGACATGGACTGTTTTCAATTTTGAGGGGAGTGCTTTAAGTTCGTGATTGATGTGGTGTTGTAAAAAATCAAGGAACACCGTAATTTGATAAAAATATCATTGTAAACAGAAAAATCTCAATATTTGCTGATATACTGACTTATAATTTAGGTGTATTCTATGTACATGCAAAATTGTCCTTTTTGGGTTTTGAGCATTTGTTGAGCTGCTTTAAAAAGTTAATTGAGTGAGAACTATCACAAATTGTTTAGTTTGACTTGGAAGTGTTTTCAGCCTTCGTAAAGTGTATTGAACAGGAGTTGGATGTAATATCCACAAGATATCTTGAGTTGTAAACTCTTTGTTTATCCAGGTAGATAGCAGAAGGTGCCAGCACTATAGCTATCATAAACAACTGTTGAAACAGACAAGATACTTGTCCTGTATATACACACTTCAAGATAAACAACAACATACAGTAGTCACCATTGGTGAAACAATTTATAGCTACACTCTCACAAATAGCAGGCATTTTTATTACTGGATATAGGTATTCTTTTAAAACCATTACCTTGTCCTTGATGTCCCAAGACTAGCTTTCTCTACTTTTAAAAGGCCAATCAGTCTAGATAATACCCTTGATGACCCGAAACCTTGACCATTGAAAAGGACAACAGCTGACTGCAGGATATTTATGAACTGACCAGTTTTATTTTATAGAACATTGTTGTGAAGTTGGAGTAGGCTGGATATAGTGTAAGTGTCACAGGGACCATGAAAGAAAAAGGATTACCAGTATTTTTGCCTGGTCATTTGGCAATGTGATGGCTGAATTCCTCGAAGATTTTTAAATCACAGATCACTGTAGTTGGGTGATATAAAGAACACCCAAAGTGTTTATACACAGAGAAAGTGAATGATTTTTTTTAATATGGAATGTTGTTCTTTGTGTCAATTACATAAGAACCGTAGGTTGCAGTGTCTTTACTATGATGTAATAATCATTCTGAATTAGAATCCATGGCCATTGTTGTTCTACTTGTTTGGATATAGCTCTACTTGTCTGGACTGTGTTGTAACAGGAAAAAACACAAACCTTTATATAGAACAAGGAAATGCTGTTGTAAAACATAAAAAAAACCAATTAGCAGACACATAATACTGAGTGGACAGTCAGGTGACCACTGTCAAACTGGATAAGTGAATTATCCCATCATAAAGTGTGTGTGTACAGTCAGTAACTGTGTTGGCAGTTACACGCCACAAATATGGAAAGGTTTATATGAGTCTGTATAATGGAACTGATGGCATAAGTATTAAATAAGTTTGGTGGGAAGGTGTAAATATATACATAGGTATGTATCGGAGACACTAATATCTAACTCACCTGTGTATATCTTACTTACCTGTGAAACTTACACTCATCCATACACAATTTTATCTCTGGGAACTTAATTTACATTCATATATCAATTTCACTGGATTTATAGGTAAATTCATACAAAGTGCTGTGCACATTTTGTGGTTGATATCAAAGATTCAACAATGGAATCTAAAATTGGAGTTTTGTGAACATATGGGTTGAGGTCACCTTGTTTAATAGTAAGTTTTAGTTGAATGAGGATACAAAGGTATCAACTGTTTAAAGTTGATCTGGCATAGTGAAGATGGATGTATTGGTGGAGCAATATTGAGATGAAAACGTTGTACAGGTGAATTGTGTATTTATAGCCATTTTGAAATTTATTAATTCATATTCACATGGAGTAAAAATGTTGTTACTTTTATAGAGAAATTGATAAGAGAACTTCTCTAGATGGAGTAACTATTCACTTACACTTGACACTAAGGTTGTGCTGAGATATCATCAGGTATGTTATAAAAAGGTTGATGCTGAAGGAATGGAATAATACCTTGTTAGAATATAAAAACAGATGTTGGAAATTAATTAACTATAAACTGTAAGGTAAACTTATAATTGATCAGTTTCTTTTATGAGACATCTGTGGTGAAGATGAAACACATCTATCTTGGAGGTACCTGTTCAGGTATATACAACACTTCACCACCTTCCCTGACAGTGGTGTCTTGACACCTGTATTTACCTGTCTATGACATTGATGCTTTGTACCTGTAGACCACTGCTCACTGGGCAGGCAAGTCTCTATTGTGTAAAGAACTACTATGTGTTCTTTAACAGTAATCAAGGGATTAACCTGTTCAAGTCTCTATACCTGACAAAAATGACCCAATGTCAGTAATACTGGACTATAATACTTACAAGTTTGTGTGAAAATATTAGCATCTTTTACTGGATTTTAATGAACAAACATATTTGTGGTTTTGTGTTGTTTTCTTAATTGACTTGGGATACAGTGTGACAGTGGATTAAGATTTGAATGTATATAATAATACAAACTTTGGAATATACATTTTCTGTGCATAAGCTGTGGATTTGAAGTTTTCCTACAATAGACCTGTGATCATGAAGAAGATAAAAAGGAAACTGAATTTCTCTGCTTATTTTACAATGAATCATTCTACCGTTTAACTGTAAACCGCCAGTTATGAATAAAAAGAGCTGATATAACCTAAGTTTTAAGATATGGAGTATAGAAAGAATTTGTCTTTGGGGCAGCTTCACACTGAGGATGACAGCCCTACTTTTTCCCTACGTAGTCTTCCAGTACAAGAGATGCGCCCAGTATCAGAAACGTTGTATCTATATCATAGACAACAGAGTGATGATGAGTCTATTTCATCTTCTTATGAGTACATTAGTACAAGTCAACTTATCAGTTCACAAGAGACAAGAAGTTTGTCAGACATGTCCCCTGTATCCAATCCTGAGATATCGCCTCGATTCAGCAATCTGATTCCTCAAAAGAAAAAAAGGCGAGCTCCAACTCCTCCAGTAGAATTCCTGAGAGGACATTCAGGGCCAGCAACCATAAAACCTAGTCCTCCCTCGCGTAATTCTTTGTCAGCCAGTATGGATGATTCTTTTTATTCACGTGTAGAGAGAATGAGGTCAAAATCTTCAGAAGTACCTTTAAACTTTCATCCTGATGATTTGGACAAAAGTCTTCCTCTCGCTGTAAAGAAGATTTCCACAGCCAGCAGATTGAGACTAAAGGCTGCTCTAAGACTTGGTCTTCATTCACCAAGCTTTAAAAGGAAGAATTCCAAGAAGAAGTCCATTGAGGAACCACCTAAGCAGCAGAGGACAAGAAAAAATGCAACAATAGAACCACCAGAAGTGCCTCCGTATGATGTAGGATTTGTACTGTTTGTACCTGATGAGTTTCCTGTAGAGATGCACTTTGAGGTAGGTCTTAGTTAGGAAGATATTAGATTTTATCTAATAAGGTAGGTCTCCATTAGAGGAAGCTGTTAGATGTAATCTCATTAGTTAGGCTTCAATTAGAGGAAGCTGGTAGATATTATCTAATGAGGTAGGTCTCCATTAGAGGAAGATGTTAGATGTTATCTAATGAGGTAGGTCTCGATTAGAAGAAGCTGTTAGATGTAATCTAATGAGGTAGGTCTCAATTAGAGGAAGCTGTAAGATGTTATCTCATTAGTTAGGTCTCCATTAGAGGAAGCTGTTAGATGTTATCTCATTAGTTAGGTCTCCATTAGAGGAAGCTGTTAGATGTTATCTCATTAGTTAAGTCTCCATTAGAGGAAGCTGTTAGATGTTATCTAATGAGGTAGGTTTTCATAAGAGGAAACATCTTATAATGTAGGTCTCCATTAGAAGAGGTAAAAATTGTTAGATATTTTATAATGAGGTAGGCTCCATTAGAGGAAACGTCTAATGCGGCTAAGGCTCCATGGCATAGTACATGTTTCAGTTTGTAAAAAAGCCCCCGTAAAACCATTGGTGGGTTATTCATTTGGAAATGACTCCCATTGTAGTGCTTATAAAGAAATTTCAATTTTATTGATTTAAAAGATTAACATGCAAGCTATATGTCAGAGTAAATAAAACAAGGATTTACAGTGTAATTCAATGCATTGTTCTTATGAAGGCCACACTACATTACACCTAGAAATATGACTTGAACAAGGATTTACACGGGTAGTGTCAAGAAGTACATTGTGGGAGTTCTTAAATGTAAAGGCAACGCTCCGTGGCCATTATGTGTATAAATGCAAGATTTTTTTTTGCACTGAAACAGTCCTAATGTTGTCTAATTTTTACTGTGCATGGTCGCGTATCATGTTATTTGCACTCAAACATTGTGATATCATCATTCTGCATAAAATATGTTCACTGACTGCAGCATGTAGCAGACCGTATTGTGATAGAACAATGGTTTACATGTAGAACCTGTGTGTTGTTCCACACAGATTCCTATCGGGTCAGTGACATCTCTATATATACCAGTACATTGATGCATATGGTAGTTAGGAAATATTTGAAATTCTGTTTTAGTTACAAAGCATATATAATTGACCATATGTAACTCTATTATAACAATATTATGTCATCAATCTTGATGTGTCCACCAGTGTTTCAAAAGAATGTGCTTTTGTTGTCACTAACGCAGAAAACTTTTTTACAACATGGGTTTTGTTACTACATAATAACATTACTCAGGAAGCTTAGCCTTACAGGTGTTGTTTGTAGAAATTCTGGACTGGGTCCTGATAGCCTTCCCCAAAGTTGTTGGTAGGTGTTGTCTTCCTTTTTTTTTTTTTAGATTTTTAGGCAATCTGGACAAAGACAGACTTTTCCAAAGCTACCAGTATCTTAATTATCCTGTGTTAACTTTTCACATTTGTAACTTCTCAAAAACCCAATTGACAAATTTCAACCACACTAGAAAGTGTCTTGATTGGAAGGTTTTCAGGTTTGTTCCCAAGGGGTTGCCATTATGGGGCCTAAATGTAGAAATTATTTTCAAACTTTATATTATAGAGCTGTTACAACTAGATGGACATTAATTCCAAATGGGTCTATTCTTAGATTAATTAAAAGTATAGACAGTGATCAATATCCTTCTGTACAATTAGATTAAGTCCAACCTCTGGCAATGCACAATGCAACAAAGTTATCTCAATATGTCTCCCGTTATTCCATTTGATTGTGCACATTTCATCCAGGGGAGATAACTGCACATTTTAAAAATATTAACAGTCCATAGGTAAACTTGTATTGATCTTCAATTAATACAGGGGAGATAACTGCATATCAAATATTTACAATCCATATGTAAACTTATATTGATCTTCAAATTAATACACAGTTTGTGTTTAATAGTATTGCAAATCTATTTTTAAGATTGAAATGTAAATGCAAATAAAAGCTTTGCCCATATATTGGAAAACACCTCAGATTAATGAGCAAGGCTTAATTAAGGAAAAGGTTAAAATAATCAGGATTTATAAATTATGTTTTTTTACCAGCCCTTTCTATTTCTAAGAAGAATTAGAATAATCATGCTTCTAATCATGTATTCATTTACTTCTATACAGGATTTCCTTCGTGTCTGTTTGTTAATTGTCACGTTTGTTAGTTGTGATGCAAATTATGACGTCAACAAAAATATTTAGCAGTTCTACTTCCTGTAAAATATTCATAAAAATAGAAATAAACAACTTATATCAGTTTATTTGACCGCATGGAATGTTTACTTGTGCCATTAGGTCTAATTGTCTGTGGTTTTCCAGTAACTAAAACTACAAATATCAACAACAGCCAGTGACACGAATGAGAAGTCTACATTGTGATGTGAGTTATATGGATAAATAAGTATAAATGTGAATGGAACAGTTACAGATGTATGTATGATAATTCAGCGATATTATGCCATCACTCGCCTGTGGTTTTCAAAATAACTCGGTGTCTTGTCAGTTTCACAACATGGTGTGTCAGTTTATGCAAATGAGGTTCATTAGTATGCAGGAGATATAACCACACATTGCATTCTGTTTCATACTTGGTCTGGCTCTGTAATTTTTGGGTGTCACTAGTGGTTTCTTACAGTTGAAAGTGTTCATTTCTATCACTGAATAGTTCTCATGAGTTTGAATGGATCCTTCATTTTGATTGTATTTGCTGTTTTATGCAATTGACTGATTTTTATCATGAACACTAATATGTCTTTGATTGTATTTGCTGATGTATGGAATTTATTGTTTTTATTGTGAGCTCAGAATACATGTACTGGTAGTATCTTGTGAATTTGGTACCTCATACTTGAAAATGTATTTGACTCACAACACATGTTGAACAAAGTTCACATTCCTGGCTAAAGTACTTATTTGGATGCTTTAACAAAATTAAAAAGTGTTTGATAAAAATTGAGTTTGTTGTTTTATTAGGGTTTTCACTTCCACAAGCTCTCAGTGATATTGCAGTAAAAGACCAAAGGAGAGAAAACAAACTGATAGGGAAGCAAGAGAAGCAGTAATAGAAATGGGAAAGAAAGTTAATAGTGTGTTAGTACAGGATTCAGGATGAACCCATTGATTGGTCTTACTGTCTACTCTTCTCAAGCTTTACATTGGGATCTTTATCATGCCAGGGGGCTAAAATAAATCACTGTATTCATGGCCATCAGCTTAGTATCTAAAGGATGTGCCAATCTTTTTGGACAATTTTTATCCTTCAAACCTGCCTAACTTTCATCCGAAAATATAAGTAAATAAGTTCCAACCAGTATACATTGTAGATTTGAGGCACTGCGACCTCTACCACAGTAAGATATAACACAATAAGGGGATTATTAGTCAGTGTACATTTAATTGTTATTTTCAGTTCAATCACAGTTTTAGATAGTATATATCTAAAGAACTGGATTTCTGACCAATTTTAGAGTTTTCAAAGAAGGAGCTGTTGTCTTATTTCAGATTCTTGTTCCTTACTGTGAGTGTTTTATATCTTTTTCTCTAATTCTGTAATACATGTACACAACATCTGTGTACAGTTTGTGCTTTCTGATGTCACAAATGTCAGAAAGTTTTTGAGTTCATGCACAACTAAATGTTTATATCACACAAAAAGTGCCTTCTGATCTGAAAGTGTCTTGTTTTGGTTCACATTTGAGCAGTCTACAATGATTGAACATATTGTACAGCTCTCCCTTACATAAATTGAATTGTTTGGGACAAAAAATGCATTGATATTTGAACATTTCTCAATTCTGTATCACCTTTGACGTGCACATGCTTGAAATCTTACACAGATCACATGCACACAACGTGAGGTCGAGTCAAAGTCATCAATCTTGGTGCAGTATTTATGTGTTGATTTCATAGAGTAGAATTTCATTGCAGGAATACCTATCAATATGATCCTGTCTCATCTGTATGCAGGATATGAGATTTAATGTACAATCAAACAAAGCCTTCACGATGCCATTACACATGCATCTTAAATATGTTTATATTGTAAATATTCTGATCTTTATCATAAGTGAATTCTTTTCAGTAAAAGTAGTGTAATGTAAAACTGTTAAAAGTAATAAATATCTAAATTATAAAAAAGTTACTTACATATTTGTAAGGTGTCTTGTTTTCATATAACAACAGTACCTTTATTTTGCAAGAAGAATAAATGGCTGTGTGATAGAATTCCTGAACAACAGTCAAGCAGTACTGCATTGCATCTCCATCGTGTGAGAACATCAGACTCATATATTATATAAATATCAAACATAAGAAATAAATCTTTGTTATTTAATGTGCAGACAGTCTGTTTTATGGTATGTTGGTCTTCATACACTTAAGCATATGATTAACCTAGATCATGTTTGAAACTACAGTGTTTTTTCATGATTTCTTTGATGCTTTAACTCATGAATATATTTAGCCCCTTGACCAATTTTTAGTTCATTTATTTCTGGTGTTATTTAAAAGACATAACAGTGGAATAAATAAACACTTGGATTCTATTAAAAGTTTGATAATGTCAGTCTTTACAAGTTTGGTAAATTGTAACCTGACAATTTGATGACAATATAACTAATATATTGAATACTCAGATTTGGGTTCTATGTGGTTGATGCTACTAATAGCATAATTTCATCGCATCCTGAAGACATTTGACACTGTGTCCTAGAGCTGTATATAATAACTAGAGCCTTACAAAAGCTGAGGTGGAATATGCTCTTATTTTCAGTATTAAGGATTTTAAATATTGATTGATAAGTTGATACATTTATCACCAAAAAAAACTTGAATGAAAACTTATTAGCTTTTGTTCCATATGTTCATAGGGACATATTTCTGATGTACCTCTGTTGTCTTAAAATTCAAAACTGATTCCCAAATCTTTTTACCTGTTGTAAACATAACTATGTTGTTGTAATGTTTGCTGCATTTATTGTCATCATTAATGCAAATATCTCTTAATTTATGTGACACTTATCTAAGATCCCCTGACTGTAAAACTTTCTTGAATGACATTGTTTTAGTATGAACTAGATAGACTACAATGTAACAAAAGGAAAGGCTCTTACCAAGTATGGGAATCTTTCTTATTGTGACAAAAGGTCTAGATAACCTCTAAGTAAGCACTTTATTTTTGGAAACATCCATAGCAAGTTATCAGATCAACAGGCCTATTTGACCTCGTAGTTGACTACTGTAGACAATAGATATTGCCATAGCAATAGAACAACAGGTTTGTTTGTCCTTTTTCAGGTTGGCTCCTCTTTTTAATAGTGCTATAGCCAAAGAACAACGAGTCTATTTGACATCTGAGTCGTCTACAATAGATAATTGCAACAGGTCTATTTGACCTCTTGGTTGGCTCTTCTGTATGGGAGATATTGCTATGGCAACAGTATACATAATTGACCTCTGGTTTTAAGTTAATCTGTTTCCGAAACATTGCCTTAACAACTGAACAACATATTATTTTACCTTTTAGTCAGCTCCTCTATATGAGAGGCATAATGCTGTAACAACGGACCTAACTGACCTCTTGGTCTACTCCTTTGTATGAGAGGCATAATGCTGTAACAACGAATCTAACTGACCTCTTGGTCTACTCCTTTGTATGAGAGGCATAATGCTGTAACAACGAACCTAACTTACCTCTTGGTCTACTCCTCTGTATGAGAGGCATAATGCTGTAACAATGGACCTAACTGACCTCTTGGTCTACTCCTTTGTATGAGAGGCATAATGCTGTAACAATGGGCCTAACTGACCTCTTGGTCTACTTCTTTGTATGAGAGGCATAATACTGTAACAACGGGCCTAACTGACCTCTTGGTCTACTTCTTTGTGTAACTGACCTCTTGGTCTACTTCTTTGTGTAACTGACCTCTTGGTCTACTTCTTTGTGTTGAACCACTACATTAGCTCAGTTGGCAGAGCATTTGTATCATGAACAGTGCGTCATAGATTTGAGCCACTGACCACATCAAACATAAGGCGTCTGTTGCATGATATTTCAGTGAGACAGCATTAAAAAGTCCCCATCAGTGTGCTCTGTCACAAGCAGACACTGTATCTACATGTATATGACCTAGACATTTGTTGAAAGGGATCATAAAGCCCTATTAAAACAACAATCCTTTGTGCTAAATGCAGCAATATAACAACATGAGAAACCCAATTAGTTTGTCTTTGAGCTATCCATTCACTTATATATATATATATAGAGAGAGAGAGAGAGAGAGAGAGAAAAAGGGAGAGAGAGACTGAGTACTACCAATCTTCCTCAGACCTATATTTGCTAATTCTCATGTGTTGAAGATAGTTGCAGCCACAGAATCACTTGCCTTTGACTGTCTCTTAATCTGGTAATATGTGCTATGGACATTGCTAAATTCACTTAGCAAGTCTGTCAACGGGTGAGACAATGTTGTAGACTTCTGTTGGAGAGAAAGTGTTAAGTCACCAACTATCCTGTGTGGGAGACAGCATTATAGCAACAGAAAACTCTGGTTGCTAGAAATGTAATGTCACACATCATCTTCTTATCTCAATCCATCTATATAAGTAGAATAACTAACAACTCAATTATTCTTTATTTCCCTTCAGAGGAAATAGGTATGTCAAAACCTACACATTCGGCTGTATTGGTAGTTAGCAGTATCTTCGGAACTGTCACTTCCTGTTGTCTCATTAGACCTGTGTAGATCATCTTAAATCATTGAAATTTTTGTGCAGTTATATACTGACTAATTTAGTATACTCCTATAAGCAGTATTATCTACAAGGTTACCAGGCAATGGGACTGATAACACGAAGAATGGGAATTATACTTAATAAGGTAATGTAGATCACCATAATGGTTCAAATGTAACAGATTAATTACAAGATGATATGATGTTTTCATAAGAGGTTTTTTGCACACAATTTTTGACCAAGAATTAATGATTAAACTCAAAACACACTTATAACTGTAATCATCATTCTATAAATTGATAGATTTTAAAATCAAAATGGTGCAAAAAGAAGTAAAAAAAAAATATTAACTTATTCATTGCAGAGTAAGTCATATCCCATAAAAAGTCACTTTTCTAACAATTTGAAAATATAGATTCAAGTTTGCGTTTTAAATCATTCTTTAATATAAGTCAGAAAAAAGTTAAAAATTTAGAATTTGTGTTATTTAACAAACAAAAAAAGTTGAGTAGATTATTAAAGTATAAAGCATTATATATAAGCAGTTCATAACTTTTAATATAATATATCTATAATTTCATTTATCTGTTTATAAAACTGATCTCTGCATGGGGTGGAGGATCACTAACAAGATATCTGGTCAGTGTCGGTCAAGCTTATAACCTGTATCAAAGGTTATTGTGTGTAATTTATTCTTTTGACTATCGCTCACTGGGGTATCACAGATTGGTAACTGATGACACTATCGCATATAATTAATTCTGAATACAGCTAATGTCACTGGACAATCTGAATACACCCAAACACCACCAACAAGACTCATGGTCTATAGAAATGAAATCCAACTCTACCTTTTTTGTCCAAAGTCGTTAAAGTAATATTCAAACCTACTGGGGATACTTAAAATCACAGGACCTTAACCTGGCTGCTCCATTGTGTCTAGTCAATCATAGTTCATGGATAGTTGACTTTTTAGACCTTTAAAGTAAAAAAGTCAGGCGTTTTAATAATTAAGTGAAGACTTGTTGAGCTAATTAGAAACTTAAAGGTGTGGTCCAAGGTGGATTTTTCCTTTACGAAACCTGCCAGTTATCTGTCTTTTATCTTTTTACTTCTTCAAAACCACTGAACCAGTTTTAACCAAACTTGTTAAGAAGCATTTCAAGGGAAAGGGTATTCAGATTTGTTTATAAGATGGGACTCATGGCCTTCATGGGTGCCACTTATAGGGCAAAAAGGGAACTTTAGAATATCTTCCGATATACTACAGGAGGCCTAGAGTTTAATGCTTGTATTTTAAGTAACCTTTAGTGTGTCTCTTTGTTTAAAAACATGTTAAATTGCAACATTACACCAAATAAAACTTTTCACATTTTCAACTTCTCCAAAACCATTTGACCAATTTCAACTAAACTCAGTGGAAAGCATCCATACAGGAAGGGGATTCAGATTTGTTAGCAGACGGGCTATGTCTCCAGGGGATAACACTTATTAAGGGGCAAAAGGGGGAAATTGGAAACAAATTCACAAAGCTTTTTCTAATATAATATAAGACCTCCAAATGTTGTATCTTTGTGGTGAGGAAAAACCAAGTTTGTTCAAGGGATAAATCTGGGATAAAAAGCAAGTAACCGGTATATACCGATAGTAAAATTTATATTTTATATTTTTACATTTTTTTCTTCTCCAAAAACATTGGACCAATTCCAACCAAATGTAACAGAAAGAACACTTGAGGGATATATAGTGGCTTTAAAACATAAAGTTGTGGCCTTGAACTCACTTACACCACTAAGTTTTTAGTTGAACTAAATTTTACAAGAAAATAATTATTCATAAAATTGTTAAAGGATATGTCAAGTTGTAAGTCTGTTATCCTATTTAAAGATCATAATTTTTGTCTTATTTAAAAACAAGTCGTTTTCACACTATATGCTCATCCATCAATATAAATGTAGGCATTATTTAACAATAAGTATAATACATTGATACCATGAGGATGGTGTGTTCTATACTCTTATAGTCCATACACAAGATCTTATCTAGCCACCGTACCTGACACCATTTGTACCCAAATCATATAGATTTACATGTCACTTGTTGACCATTTCAATGTTTCAGAGGTCAGAGAGGTTTAATTTCTCCATGGCTAAGCAGACAACAAAACAAGTTATAATGAATTTACAGTTGGTTTTTCCTGACCATTTGCTTGATATCTGAACTGTTATTGGTTAAGGTCTGTTTCGTCCATGATATTCTGTTTATATTGTACATGTTTAAGTTATACTGTCTTTTGATTTCATCCATCTTTGTATTGTCTGACGTTCAATGTTTAGTTTTACCTGACAAGATACTTGTAGTACACATAGTTACCTAAGTAAATGTAGACATGTAACATATTAGACCTGTGAGTTGTGATGAAGATGTACAGCTATCGGTCATATTGATTGATGCACCTGTCATAACTAACAACTGTAAAATATAAACCTTAGGCAATGCATACTCTTCTTAAGTCATATCTAGGTTTAATAATTAATAAACACTTATTATTTCATATTATCTTTTCTTGACAGATTAGTATTATTCATGTATCTCTGAACAGATTACTAAGATTAAATTGACAAAAAAAATATGGTATAACATTTATGATTTAATAACTTTCAAGATCTCCTAGTACAAGTTGATAAGAGTTAATACTCTGTTGTTTGAACTCATCCATCTTCCTCAACATCCCTGTCTCTGTTACTTGTTATAGTCCTTCCTCAACATCCCTGTCTCTGTTACTTGTTAAAGTCCTTCCTCAACATTCCTGTCTCTGTTACTTGTTAAAGTCCTTCCTCAACATCCCTGTCTGTTACTTGTTAGTGTCCTTCCTCAACCTTCCTGTCTCTGTTACTTGTTAAGGTCCTTCCTCAACCTTCCTGTCTGTTACTTGTTAGTGTCCTCCCTAAATCTTCCTGTCTCTGTTATTTGTTTGGGTCCTTCCTCAACCTTCCTGTCTGTTACTTGTTTTGGTCCTTCCTCAACCTTCCTGTCTCTGTAACTTGGCAATGTCCTTCTTTAACCTTCCTGTCTCATTTTAATTGTTTGGGCCCTTCCTTAACCTTCCTGTCTCTGCTACTTGTTATGACCCTTCCTAATCTTTCCTGTCTCTGTTACTTGTTATGACCCTTCCTCAACCTTCTGATTTTTAATACTTGTTTTGGCCCATTCCTTGACCTTCCTGTCTCTGTTACTTGGCAATGTCCTTCTTTAACCTTCCTGTCTCATTTTAATTGTTTGGGCCCTTCCTCAACCTTCCTGTCTGTTACTTGTTTTGGTCCCTCCTTAACCTTCCTGTCTGTTACTTGTTTTGGTCCCTCCTTAACCTTCCTGTCTTTGTTAAATGTGTTGGCCCTTCCTTAACCTTCCTTTCTTTATTACTTGTTTGGACCCTTCCTAATCTTTCTTGTCTCTGTTACTTGTTATGACCCTTCCTCAACCTTCTGGCCTTTAATACTTGTTTGGGCCCATTCCTCGACCTTCTGGCCTCTGTTACTTGTTTGGGTCCTTTTTCAAACTTCCTGTCTCTGTTACTTGTTTGGGCCCTTCCTCAACATCCCTGTTTCTGTTACTTGCTTGGGTCCTTCCTCAACATCCCTGTCTCTGTTACTTGTTTGGGTCCTTCCTGTTAAGGTCCTTCCTCAACATCCCTGTCTCTGTAACTTGTTAAAGTCCTTCCTCAACCTTCCTGTCTGTTACTTGTTAGTGTCCTCCTTAACCTTCCTGTCTCTGTTAGTTGTTTAGGTCCTTCCTCAACTTTCCTGTCTATTACTTTTTAGGGTCCTTCCTCAACCTTTGTGTCTCTATTACCTGTTATGGTCCTTCCTCAACCTTCCTGTCTCTGTAACTTGGCAATGTCTCTGTTACTTGGCAATGTCCTTCTTTAACCTTCCTGTCTCATTTTACTTGTTTGGGCCCTTCCTCAAACTTCCTGTCTGTTACTTGTTTTGGTCCCTCCTTAACCTTCCTGTCTGTTACTTGTTTGGGCCCTTCTTTCACCTTCCTGTCTTTGTTAAATGTGTTGGCCCTTCCTTAACCTTCCTTTCTTTATTCCTTGTTTAGACCCTTCCTAATCTTTCCTGTCTCTGTTACTTGTTATGACCCTTCCTCAATCTTCTGGCCTTTAATACTTGTTTTGGCCCATTCCTTGACCTTCTGGCCTCTAATACTTGTATGGGCCCTTTTTCAACCTTCCTGTCTCTGTTACTTGTTTGGGCCCTTCCTCAACCTTCTGGCCTCTATTGCTTGTTTTGACCTATGATCAACCTTCTGGCATCTGTTACTTGTTTGGGCCCATTCCTCAACCTTCTGGCTTCTGTTACTTGTTTGGGCCCTTCCTCAAACTTCCTGTCTTTGTTACTTGTTTGGACCCTTCCTCAACCTTCTGGCGTCTAATACTTGTTTGGGCCCATTCCTCAACCTTCTGGCCTCTAATACTTGTTTTGGCCCTTCCTCAAACTTCCTGTCTCTGTTACTTTTTTTGGGCCCTTCCTCAACCTTCTGGCCTCTATTACTTGTTTGGACCTATGATCAACCTTCTGGCGTCTAATACTTGTTTGGACCCATTCCTCAACCTTCTGGCCTCTAATACTTGTTTGGGCCCTTCCTCAAACTTTCCTGTCTGTGTTACTTGTTTGGACCCTTCCTCAACCTTCTGGCCTCTGTTACTTATTTAGGACATTCCTGTTAGTTGTAGAAATAACACAGAATATAGGACAAACTTAAATGCAAGTTAGAAACTACCACATAAATGTCACTATCATTACCATTAACATTAAGAAAAATGTCTACATACTATTGTTAATTTCATATTTCATGAAATATAAACATCAACATCTTATCTCAGCATTCCTTTCTGAACATTCGAATTTACTGCAGTGCATTCCAACAGGGATAATAAAGGTGTTGAAAGATGAGATATTAGCAGTTTATGTATTAATGTTTCACCTTTATATACACTCATGTTTCACCTGTAAGGTCAGAAGTTGCTGCTATACTTACTTCATTGCAATGCATATTTTGTGTTCTCCATAACATCAAAGTACGAGGAGGGGACAGGGAACAACGAAAAAATGGAGGAACATTGACATCATTTGTTAATAAATAAAATTTTGTTGTAAGTGTTAAATACATGTAGGTAATATTGATAAAAAGCAGTTATCGCTGATTTAATTGTCTCTAATTTCTCCTAACTTATAGTCATATATTCAGAGAGAGTTAAGAAAACAGACCATACCTAGAACATTCAAGTTAAAAACAACATAAATTACAGAAATTGTTTATGTCTCAGTGAATATTTGTGCCCAGATTTTGAGTCCACGTGGACTTACACATATATTGTATCTATACAATAGCACATATAAAAGGTTAAATTCATCACCGTTTAGAGGAAAGGCTTTGATTTATATACAGGTGTACATAGAGAAGGATACTGAGAGGTGAAGCAGCATATAATGTGCCATTACTTGATCATAAATATGAGATGTAATGACACTAATTAGGCTAGTGTTATTTTGATACTTCACGTGTTGTATAAACAGGATATCCCTTTACTTTGAATTATGATCTTAATGTTCTCAAATAAATATAAATACACCTGACCGTTTGTACAGCCTTCATGGTCAAGAATCAGGTTACTGATGGTCAAGTATTAAAGGTGTATCCATATGGTCACTATTCATCATGGATCTTATCATAATTACACTGAGGTCAGATTATGACAAAGATACAGTCTATTTTAATGAAAGACAAGGTCAAAATTGGTCATTATATTTAATTGACCGTTTTTAAGTTAATAACATATTTTGATGTAAATCATCTGGTGCGTGTGTTTTGATTTCTATCTAAAATATAAATATGATCTCTGTCACCATTAGAATTTATCAGGGGAGGTAATTACAAGTCAGACCTCAATGATAGATGTGGTTCAGGTTAGAGGGGTCAACAACACTAATAGAATCACATACCTGTTTGTGTACAAAATTCAATTATCTCAGCAACTACTATGCTTGGACATTTGTAGCATGTATGTAAACAGAGCCATGATCAGGTGATTTAATCAGTTTGCATTCTGATCTGTAGGAGTTGTGGGCCTTTCCACTGAGTGAATTACTTTACTGTTGTTCATGTTGTTTAATTGTAATTAATACTGTGGGTCACATTAACTGTAGTATATGCTATCAGATTTGTTATAGCTGGGATGTAATATTATGTCATCAATAGTTTTCAGTTGTCAATTTTCATCCCTGGCTGGGTCCATTTATTCATTTCATTTTTTTTTTTACCTTATGTGGCTATTTCAATATAAACTATTGATAGATAATTATTACTTACCTTATCAATACTTTACTTACCTCCACAGGGTACTATATACATAATTGTCATACCAACAGCTGGAGGCAAGTACACAAATGGCCATCAACCTATTGATTGATGTGTTGAGTGTTTTCCAATATTTTGATGACATATTACTCAATAAGAAGTTCTTTAATTGTTTGTTTGTGTTGGCCACTGGTTATGTAATGTCAGGTAACTTAGTTGTTTACAGATTGGTAGATTACTGTAACCATGTCTGTAGGCCTGTCATTGTGGCCATTGGTCAGACAGTGTTGAATCACAATGATGTAAGGCCATAATAAACTTAGTATGGGGTTATTGAAGGAAAACATTACACTGAATGCAACATTCAAGGAGCAGTATATAAGTTAATATTTTATGACTATTTTTGATTTCTTCAGTGAAAAAGAAATGGAAATCGATATAATTTGGTGCGAATAATGCACAATAATTTCTAAAAAAAAATTATCATTAGCCCCTCGCTGGGCCCCTAACAGTGTGTTGTTTTCCTGGGATAGTTGTTGGACCTTACAAGGTGAATGTCATTGAAAGTTTAAGGGATACATGTATATGCAGGACCCAGTTGAAGTGTCTAGACCATTATTATTTTTACCAGAACCTTCTCAAGGTCACACAGAATGGGATTAAAGTGTATTGCTAAGGACTAGTTGTCTGTTCTCATCAGGACAATAAAGTTGACTCTAACAAACAAGGTTTGCTCTGATATATGCTGAACAAGTGGAGGGAACTTTGACAAGATACAATTTTAACAACATTTTTAAATTGGATAATAGTATTGTTCCTGACTACATTCGAGACAAATGTGATAATTTCTAGGAGGAATTATAATTGAGACAGTTTACAGTTTATTTGGCTCATTATGTCAAAACGTGCAGTATATAGAATGGAATATTGAATGACTTGACTGTTGTGTATCATGGTCATGAAGCTGTGGGCATCTTTTCACTCTTTGGTAAGATATATGATAAACATAATGTTTCTTTATTTTATGTTTTAGATATATGCATAATTCACAGTAAAAGTTTGAAAAACTCTCCATTTCATAGTGATTGAAAATGACCATTTATTACTACATGGATGTAAATCTTAAGTCAAATCTAACAACAACATTGAGATCGTTATTTTGTCCACTGACTATGTATTTTCCTTTCTGATATGAATCTTTGATTGACTGAGTTGAATCTGTACAAATTGAACATTAAACTATATATTTAAGTATAAGTTTAGACAGGTGTGGTATTGTATGTAATCAACCCTGTCTATATTGTCAAAACACGTTAATATATTTAATAACATTCTCTGATAAAAAATGATTACATTAACTGTGATCTAAATATGATGTGTATCAACCTCTCTTATATGACCATAAAATAATATTTAATAAGCATGAAGAGAAAGTGACTTGTCATTCTGACCCGTCAGTTCCTATACGTCTAATATAAAGTACATTCACATTATAATGAGGTTATATATATACCGTGTCTTCTTACATCTTGTAAAACTTTGCTTCATTCGTATTTAGAAAAAATTAACATAAATGATAAACTTAAAATAAAAAATATCTATATATATCAGCTGTGTGGAGATAGATATTATATATTACATGTACAGTGTATCTATATATGTATGCATGCATGTATATACTGGGAATTGGCAAAGGGGATGGCGTTATATGACGTAAGTTGTATGTACATGTATACTTGGAATGATAGTGGGTGGGGTTTAAGTAAAACTTACGTTTCACATGTACTTGAAATGGCAGGGGTTGGGGGTTATATAAAACTTAAACGTTTTCATGTGCTTGACTTAAAATAACAGGGGGTAGGGGTCATAAGACTGAAGTTTTGGTTGGTTTTATTCAAGCTACCTCACAAGACATTAAGAATTATAAAGTGTAAGTTGTCATGAACTAACCTACTTAAATGTATATGATCAAAGTCAATTAAACCATAAAGAAAATAGAGTATATTAATTAAACTAAAGATTACCTGCTGTTAGTCATTAATATATTAAACTTATTCAGCATTATATCATGTTAATATTACATTAATTTAAATGAATACTAATGAGGTTAGAAATGATCAGTGTTGGAGTAACTTTACTTTCCTAAACATTAAGGATTTAGTGACATTTAATACTAACACTATAGGGGAAAGATTCTAGGGTACTCATGCGTTACGTGAAAATATATATTCTGAAGTCCATGTGAAATGTATAGAAATAATATGTTGTGAAAGAAACACATCCGTCCAACAGAAGCTCTTTGAGAGAAAAATACCCACCGATTTAAATGTGAAAATTAGGGAACTGTAAATTGAAGGTAAGATATTGCACTGATTAACATGAATGCTTAGATTGACTTCACTATTGCTATTATATCGGGCTTTCTTATCGCTGTATTTTATCATTTTTTGGATACTAACTAGATTTTCTATTACATATATTTTCTTTACTAATAACTGATGCCTGCGGCTATTCCAAAGATTATCATCAACTATTACTCTATATAATGGCAGATTTACGAGTTATAAGAAAATGTATGCATTATATTCATCTCCATAATTGTGACTCAGAGTTGACACTTTTATTTTGCGTGATAAAATTCCCAATTTCAGGGCTGTGTGGAGTACATTTAATACTGTAATCAGTAAGATTTAGGTAGAGATTTCTTCATCTCTGCAGAAGCAGTCAAGACATTCTTGTTGATGTGTATACCCCTCCTACCTGTAGTATGTTGTAACCCCTCCCACCTGTAGTATGTAGGTAGTAAAGATCAGTGGTGATAGGGACACCAACTGATCCTTTGTTTACAAAATCAGCTGACATGTACATTACACCCTTTACCTAGAGACCAATAAACTGGCTAAATCAGGATAGTGTAGTTATGATAATGTGACTACCAATGTAATCCACTAATCCCACATCTTAAAAGCTTATTTAAAGATGGGGAGTCTCCATTGTTTTATCACTGTATGACGATCTTTGATGTAAAGTATGTACTTTTAAGACCTTCTACTTCAGTGATGATATTGACTCCTGTCACACCTGTATAGAGCATCTTGTTACATATTTACCTCGATAGGTAGATAAAGGTATCTGACAAGAATATTTTTATACATATTTATAATCAGTTGATCCCTACTAACAAACATGTCTATTTCCTCTAGAACAAGCTGCTAATTGAGATTACCCAAATTCATTTAATTATAAACACCCATCCATCTACATATGTCTGGTTCACACAGTCAGAAATGGTTGAAGTTTTTCTTCAGTTAGTATGCTAGAGTGTGCTAGAGTTGTCTCCCTTACAATGAGATTGAGGATAAGTTCAAATGAACAATTTTTGTTTTAGAATTACTAAGTTAATCTATGAATGTTAATTTTTGACTGTTATATTTGTCTAAATATTTTCAAGGATTAACGATTAATGTCCTTTTTTAAAACTGCATCTTAATTAATCTGAGATCTTCATTGCAAACTCTTGTCTATGCACTTGTGTATGACAGTGTTTTATAGGTGTGCTGCTACATGTGTCTGAATCATTTTAACTGCATTTTCATGTTCACACTAATGTATAATTGTTAGACTTCGCATTTAAAAAATGAATGACAAAGTAATTTTTTTGTAATTATTCTGTTACATGTGTCTGAATAAGTTAAGTCTGCACATGTTTTTTTATTATATTTAAACTACATTTAGGGTGACTATATAGCTAGGACATGTGTTTACTCATTAAAAGCCTTTAGTCTTTATGTTTATGACTTTTTTTTAGCCTGTATCTACATGTAGACTATTACTAAAGTTCATCTGAAGTACAAATGAGTTTTGTACTACAGTTACCGTATAAAGTGTAGAACTCAAGTACAGGATTTTATCAATGAAGAACCTTAGGTAAACTTGTCATGAATGAGTTGTGACGGCATACTACATGTCCAGGAGGTCGGGGATATACGCACATTACAGTGGCTCCACCTTCATATTTACTTATCTCATTCACCCTACGTGACAATATACCCATCCCACGACTTATCTAGTCTGCTTAATATCACTGAAGAGAAATACCGCCAGTAAAAATCTTTTAGGTAAAATACATAAAGGACATGATTTACTGCATACCTGATAAATAATTCCCTACTTCAAGGTCATCAAGGGTTATTTGATTACAAACAGGTTCATGATCAGGTGAGATGAAAAACGTGTCCATTAAAAGTTTAATCCTGTTCACGTTTTATATAGTCACAGTGCCAATGTACATAAAAAATGAATAAGAATTTAGTTGTATAGCTCTCATATAAGTGCACACATTCAGTACAGTTTACACCAAATTAAACAAGCCATTATCACTAAGATTAGGTGTTTATTTTTAACCTTTAATAATGTTTTACAGACATTGACCTGATTAAGTTGTATACTTGAGGATTATTATGAACTATATTTGGTTGCATTTCTCTCTCCTACTTCATTCTTTAGTTGACTGTTTTCTCAATTAAAACTAAAACCTGCTCTAAGTATTTAGTGTATGGATCTTGTAAAAGTTATAATTACATTGCTTACCAAATCTTACAATTTAGTTAGACATAGACATTTCACTCAAATACCAAATGTTGTGGTGTATTGTTGTATCATTACTTCTTTGTTAGGTAAATGTTTAATATTTAACAACATAATAGGAAAGTTTTTATTCTTATCAGTTCAAAACAAACCGGGGTATAATGTATAAAAGGTCAAACTTAAAATTGTATGAAGTCTAAACATTCCTGGCAGACAATTAACATAATCTTCCATTACATGTTCATTATGATAATTTAAACTATTGTGGACTATCTAATACTCAGATGTGTTAATTGCTATATGAATGTTAAGGACCACCTTGATTGTTAAGAGTGAATTATGAAGTCCTGAATTACTTTATGCTTCCAGAGAATTTCTAAAATCTTGATTCATATGTAGGTCTTTGGGTTGTTGAGTTTTTCACAGCATATTTATTCACTCAGTGTATTCATATATGACTAAATTTGATCATTTTTCAGTGTAATTTTACAAAGAGACCCATCAGCAAGACAGATTATGTAGATCATTATTAAATTGATATGTTTTGACACGTAACTTGATTTAAACCTACAATGGATAACTGAATAATAACAACTGAACGATCTTATTGTGGTAAACCACAGCTATCTTGTGTACTGTAGTCCATATAGAATATAACTCAGCTTGTTTCCGGTTGTTTTCCGGTTGATATTCTTGCATTACAGGCTGAAGTTGGTTCCATGGAATGTGGTGAGCAAACACAAAGGCCTTGAATAGTTAACAATTAAAACATACAAAATGGTTTTATCCATGGAAGCTGTATATTGAATGACATGCCTCTACAGGAGTTTGACCGAAAAAATAATTATTACATTGCACCCATAAGATTTTAGATATGGTATATAAATATAAAACACTTTGATTTTTTGAAAGTCACATGTTGTATGTTATTAATTGAGATGATTTAAATGTGTGGTCATTGTTTAAGGAGAGACCATACATTTGAACTTGCCTATGTTCCGTTGTAGACTTAATGTTCACAGTTTGTGGTTTGATACTTTATCAATGTTGATGTTTGAAGTAGTACCTGATCATGCATTGAGTTACCTTCTTTATTAGTCATCCTTTCTGTATAAATTGGAGGATATTTTTAATGTCTGAGTAATTTAGACGACTTCCACCCTGCTTTTGGTGTGTCATTTCCTTAAATTAAAGGTGACAAATTTTCTTTTTTTAAATTCTTCTAGTGATAAATGCACCAGCATGCCCATGAAGAAAGTTAAATACTGACATGCATTTAGTGGTTACTTTACTTGATGTGTGATGCATTAAAAATCCCTCAAAAATTACTATAAGTTAACTCATGACATCAATGCTATATCCTTGCTAAGAGCAACATTGGAACAAAATACAAGTGAATAAAGTAATCTTAATAAATAGTGTTGTGTTCATGTTACAAAACACTTGAATTAATCAGTGGTTTATCATAGAGACAAAGTCATCACATTATCAGTATATTTGTAGGTTAATCTTTAATAAGTCAGCATGACAAGATAGGAACTATAGTGTGTACTAGATAACCTGTAAGTCCTGAAGGAACATACCACCTTCTTTATGTTTCTATTAATGACCATGAATTTCAGGATTGAATGAAAAACAGCCCTTCCCTCCTGCTTTTAAATTATCTGTTTACTTTCAAAATAAGTAAAATAGAATTACTTAAAAGTTTCCATCACATTCTCTGAAGAAACAAGATGAAAGGCAACCATGCAAATAGGATTGAATGAGAATGGGTTAGTTTAGCTGTTTACAGCTTCATATGTGCTGCCTTAGGTGTTCAGAGATGGTGGCTTAAATTGTATAGGTACACTTAAAGGTTTCAAAATTGGAGTCTGATGAGAAATTAATGACTGCTGATCCTGTTGACAAATTTTACATCACAACATTTAGGGATAACAATAGAATTAATCTGGTATTAATGCATAAATCACCATTATAGTATCGTTCCAATTTTCTACCTCCCTTCCCAGAAGAGTTCAAAACACATGTTTACAAAGTCTTTTGATCTGAATTTTTTTGTGAAAGATGAATAGAAGGCTTACATTGATTTCTTCTTGAGTGACTTTGTCATTGTATCAGTTAATAGTCTGTTTCTTCATCTTGGTGCAAGGTTAATGTTGTTTGGACAAGTGATATCAATAAGGTTAAGATTCCAGCAGTCATTGACCACAGTAAAGTATAACCCATTGGCTGTACATCACATCAAAATTCTGGCCTGTGACAGGAACATCTTGTCCTCTGATAAATATCAATACAGTTTCCTTGTTTGTTTCATTGTTACATATCTCACCTTTATCAATTAGTAGGGATAACATATTTAATTCAGGCTGGGCAGGTAATGCCTTAACTAAAATTGTACATGGTAAGATGTAAGTTAAATGGTTTCCATGAAACTAAAACTAGTTCTACTGCTGAAGTACACTGTAATGTCCATGATATTGGGTCGATATAAGACAGCAAGTGATCAATATCTTGATCGATCATTATTGTGTAAATCTCTTTGATTGGAATAAGATTCAAGTCGGTCAAGATGCTGCTTAATCTAGTATAAAAGTGATGAAGAGGACTCCAGAATTGAGTGTGTTTCCTGTTTCTATTAGAAGACCAGTGATCATGGCACTGCAGACAGACTATTGTTATACAATTTGTATTGAGTTGTTATATATTGCACTCCTTTCGTCAATATCCCAATTAAATGTGTTTGAAGTCCTCTCAATTTTTGGTCTGAGTATGTTGGCCTGCTTCTTATTCATGTATTATATAATTAAAGCAGACAAAACTAATTTGCTCCAAATATTCTCACTTTTTCTCTCAATTTTATATGTTGTCATTTGGGCATTCTAATAAATTTGGTGATTGATTGATTGTTTTACCGGTAACCTTATTTTTTGAGATTTTATCTGTCGGCCCCATTCACAGTACTGGAAACTTGAGATGGTAAAGTCTGTAAAGACTCCAAAGTTCCAAGTTGAAGATCCAATGACATAGATATTTGAATACAAACATTTCATCTCAGAACTTTAAATAGAAACCTGATTATTAAAGTCATTATGAATCCACTCAATAAATGACACAGATGTAATATGAACAAGTCCATCTGGGGATTATAGGGACTAGAGTTTCCATAATGTTTCTATAAATATATGGTGTATGCTATGCTTAATTTACTCGCTGTATGACAAGGTCATGAGATTCTCTGTGTCAATGAACAATAAGAATACCAACTCATCTTTTCAATATGTACATTTCTATTTTACACGGTTGTAACTTTGGCCTTGTAGCTCAAAGGTTATAAACAACCAAATCTTTTTATACATCTAAAACGTCATCCTATATGAACAGCAAATTGTTATCTTAGTTTTATTGCTGCAATTTTGTGATTAAAATTAAGTGTTTGGCAGAGTACTCTTAATTAATTGTTATTTTCAAGATTTGATTATACGTACATGTATAAGCAAAAGTCAGAAAAAGTTGTGACCTACTACATAAAATAAACTGATATATTGAATGTCAAAGCTTTGATAAATGAAAGGACACCTCATTACTTCAACACAACTAACTGCATTCAGTTCACCAAATGACCTTATTCTTGTTTAATGAAGTAGAATCAAACATGATAATTTCCTTGTACAATATAGGTTTATTTAAGAATCATACTATATTTTCCCACTTATCCACGTTATTTCTGCAAAAAATTCTGAGCATTTATGAAAATATTTATCAAACATTTTATAATATGGCACCTGGATTCTGTAAGTGGTGGCTGGGAGTTTTTATTGTCCATTTACCTGCCTGTGATTTCCGATTTACCATCATTGTCCACTCAAAGGCCAAGAAAAATATTTGGCTATCACTTATAACAGCTTGTGGCCATTTTTAGGGAACAGGATCTTGAATTAAATGTAAAATTTATATAAAGCATTACAGTAGACAGATACTGGATCAACAAAGTGTTTGTATTCAATTGTATTTTTGGTCTATTTATGACTATGCATTACAGTGATACTGGCAGATAACTATACTTTGTTGTAATTTAATACACTCAACAAAAAACACTTTCAAGTGTGCACACTTTCCTTGGACACATGTTTTGACCAGCACGTTTTTAAGGAACATGCTTTTGTCCTTCTGGTTGATGAACTTTCAGGTTACACTCTATACTTGAGGATTAAAAAGCCTGTCTTTGTTGAGATTTGAAAGTGCTTAACTTAATTCTTTATGGCCTATGTATGTTTTTTTTTTTTACATTCTTCAAATTTGAATAGAATTATTAAGATTTGAAATATGTCCAGGTTTTAATGACTAATTGTACAATTCAAGGATAAGAGCTATTTCTTTAATATTTAGTATTTCAGTTAGTTTGTGAGGTTTATATTAAATAAATGGTATTAATATATATTTTTTTCAGAAATCCTAGTTTCGTTAATAGCTGAAACATGTTTGGTTATTTGGTAGTAAAGAAAGATGTAAGATAATTGAAAAGACCTTATCTTCTAGTGTTCTACATGCAATATTCTTGTATAAATTATGATTATATTAGTATAACGCTATTCACACTGACTGACACTGACATACCCCCATTGACCTTACAACCTGTTTATCTAGATAATTAAATGGCCAAAGCAAAAATCATACACAAAAGTCATATCAATTTTGAATTTATGTTCATAACTTTAACTTGATGGATAAACTTGGTTTGCTATAGTCATTACACTGAAACAAATGTGTCGGTTTTCAACCCATGTAAAATGGAATTTTAATCAAAGGGCGTTAACACCACAATAGAAGTGTTTGTATATGTCAGAACAGAATAGAACAGACTTTCTTGATTGGTCAGTTAATTAGGCATAAAGAAGTTGTTTTGTGATAATGTATGGAGTCGTAATGGTATGACAGTCCGTAACAACATTATCGTCCCGAGACATACACCTGTAGGGGACAACTGCTTGACATGTTCTATTTATAGTAACTAGTGACCAAAGGTATAACTGGACCATTAAAACTGGACACCTCTTCATGTTATCACATTCAATTGAGCATGCAAAATAAGATTTGAAATATCACAATTTTTACAAGATTTTATCAGTAAAACCCAGATTTTCTATTACATAAATATTTGCCAACAGATCATTAATCAGAAATAAAGTGTAGTTTTTGATTAATTGATGTTAATCGTATTCTAGAACCAAGTAACATTACACCATTTCAAATGAGAATATTTAATATGTTTGAATATGAGACTAAAGTTTAAAACTGATTCTGAGGAGTGAAAGTTGATCACAATGCGACATGTGATGTAAGGTACCATCTGATTAGACATGTCATTGTGCAGGCATCAGGGGAGATAACTCAGTTTCTTAAAGTTTACATTTTGAGGTCTGGAAGAATGTCTTGTTTTGAATTAAACTCCATAAAGATGTTTTTGTCTGTGGTATAATGAGTGTGGTGGACTATAGTTGATGATAAGACAGTATAAGTTTATTTTCTACATGTATTGTCAACTTTTCAAAGTTTTCATGGGAGAGCTATCATGTGTTTCAATCTAAAACTATCTAAAAAGTACTATCAATGCACCTATTTGGCAAATAATAGTCTAAAATTATATACTTTATGCTGCTTCATGCATTGTATTAATTTGACTTGAGACAAGATTTAAGCAATACTGAAAATATGAAAAGTCAAAAATGAGGGGGGGAAATTGGGAGTCTCCCTCTTAATAGCAAGACTTGGCAAGTATGTTTCTTATGACAGGTCTTTGATGTTGGTTTAGGTTAAATAGTTGTGTTCATGCAGTTGTGCATTTATTACATAGATTCAAATGGAAATTTGAATGTGTAATAGCTTACAAGTATATATTAAAACAATTTAATCATTAACAGTCATTATAAGAATTTGTGGGGACAGTTTAATTCAAGGTGACAACAGTCTTTATCTGTTGAATAATTAGTAACAGACTAAGTTTAGCTAGAGTGAGAACCCAACTATAAAACTGTCTGCCATTAGTCTGTAACTTCTTGCATAAAAATGTCAACATAGAAACACCCATATCAAATTACACACAAATATTCATTCTAATGACATGTATGTGTAACATTTAGTGATAAAACTCTTCTTTTAGTGTGCAAATTGACCAAAGATATTTCAAATGTTAAGTTTATGTGTATAGGACTGACAAATATAAGTCCTAGACATCCAAATTAAAAGACCTAATTGTAACATGGACATGCATGCACAAAATTATCAGACCACAAATTTAGTTCATATATATTTGGGACTCCTTTATTTGTGACATGTTTTCTTTGTAGCACATGTGTCTGCCATTCCTAGATTCACTTTACTTCATGCACATTTTTTGTGTGTGCTATCATTTTTAGATGGGAAATCATATAAAATCATTAGTTTGTCCAGAAATTGTTTATTTTTAGCTCGCCTTTGAAGAAGGGGTGCTTATGGAATCACCCCAGGTGTCGGCATTGCCAGGTTAAAGTTTTGTTGCATGTGTTGAAATGTACTAGTATACAATCAAAATATGTGAACAAGGATATTGATAGTTGGCATGAGGGTAGTTTGGGGGTATAAAATTCATTTAACAGAGTGAAATTGGAAATATTTTTTTTTTAAATAAACTGAATTTTGACATGTTTTTGGACTTAAACTTTTTCCAGGTTAAAGTTTTGCTGCACGTGTTGAAATGCACTAATGTACAATCAAATATTTTAACCTGGATGCTGATATTTGGCATGAGGGTAGTTTGGGGTTATAAGATTCATTTAACAGAGTGAAATTGGAAATATGTTTTTAAAAAAAAAAACTGAATTTTGACATGTTTTTGGACTTAAACTTTTTCCAGGTAAAAGTTTTACTGCAAGTGTTGAAATGCACTATTATACAATCAAATATGTTAACTTGGATGCTGATATTTGGCATGAGAGTAGTTTGGGGGTATAAGATTCATTTAGCGGAATGAAATTGGAAATGCTTTTTTTAAAAAAAAAAATGAATTTTGATGTGTTTTTGGACTTAAAACTTTTTCTAGGTTAAAGTTTTGCTGCAAGTGTTGAAATGCACTAGTATACAATCAAATATGTGTACTGGGATGC
>JAUMGZ010224102.1:0-21663 GCA_032359645.1 Pododesmus macrochisma
CGTTTAAAGCAAAAGTTAACGACGGACGGACGACGGACGGGATTTGTATGGGAAAAGTCCACCTTGGACCTTCGGTCTAGATGGACTAAAAACATCAACACTTTCTGAATATCTGTCTCGATCAATACCCATGTTAAGAAGATTTAGGGTTGTTGTCCAAAATCAACGCCTATCAGTCATTTATAATTCGGGCGAACTATAAATTTTAATTATTTTTGAAAGTTGGTAACTCATGAAGATAGTGAATGATACATGAACTGTTTTATCGTAGATTTTAGTATGAGCTGTTCCGTTAACAATATATATGTCTAAGTATAAAAATAATGAACAATTATCATATTGGTTAGCCTTAATAAGATTAAGTTCTTTAGGATATTCAAATTTGATATTGTTAGAAAATCGGGGTTATTTAAATTCAGTTTATCATCAAGATGGCTGGAGGTTCTATCAAAACTATAAATCAAGTTAGTTTTGTTCGCCTTTTGTAGCTTAATCACAAAAACTCTTTCGTAACAATACAAGTAGAGATCTGCAACAATGTATACTTCGTTCCAATGGGTATGCCAACAAAATACGGGTAAATCTTGTCGCCAAAATGAACAAATATATTATTTAATAACGAGCATAATGCTTTGCATAATTCAAAAACAGGTCCAACTTTTATAAGACTTATAATTTATACTAGAAAAAAATCCCATACGAGTATTAGTAGCTACATATGTTTTCTTAAAGAAACGCCTTTGAACACAATTCACCTAGATGTAACGTCAAACCTTTTAAGAATTGTCGAATAATGATCTATATATATGTATGCGAGACATACTACGTGTCTAGTATTTGATCCATTTGCCGAATCTTTTTAGCACAAACAGTTTAATGGTGTACACTACGTATACATGTGTAGTATTTGGTCTATTGTTATCGTTATTTGCCTTTCAATAATACTACAAGGGACTCAATAAACGGCTCCAGATAAAATCTCCTTTTATTGGTAACGCTGTGTCCTGATTTATATGCACACCCTTCTGGTTGTTAGTATGACTTGTCTAGTAGATCCTGATGTATTATTCAACACATATTTATTTCGATTACCAGTGTCTCATTACAAGACTGTTTGCTCTCCAGTTTTTTTTTTAACTTGCAGTTATAATTAAGTTGCCTTTTGCTTTACTTTTGCGAGAACAATAGTTGTTTTACTTGTCATATACACAATTGTAATGTGTCTACGAATCAAGTCACTGTTTTCAATTCTTTGTATTGTCCCAAGACCTCAGAAGGACACCAGTGATGGGGAGCACTGGCTAGTCAGTCCCCTTGTAGGATGAACATTTTACATTTGATAAAAAGTATAAATATTAAGTAATGACATTTGTTCGTTTCCAGATCTATAGCTTTATGTAAGTTGATAATGTTATTTAGGTAATATTAAAAGTGTGCATGTGCTATTCTTGCTTTATAACACAAATGTAGATTTATCTTTATCAAATTAACTATTTAAGAAATTAGGCAGAGTAAGTACTTATCATTTTTGAAGAGAACATTTAATATTGAAAGTGAGAGTTACTGAGGGAAAAGCAATAATCATCATGTACGCTGATATTGCAATGTTTATACAAGAGACAGCATTTTTTCCATAAAATGTTTGATTATCATTTATCATTATAATTTATCTTTGATATACATGTATATCATTTCTATACTTTATAAATATTTTTGTAAATAATATTTATATGCAGACTCCTAAAAACACCATCCTCGCTCAGAATCCTTTCTTATTATACCCGCTATAACCTAGTATATTATATCATTTTTAAAGCTGAAGAATTTGTTTTTAATATGCTAGATTTAACCTTGTTCCTTTTTAGTACACAGAAAATGTAAAACAACTTGTACACTCTTATTAGGTGAAAATAAAAAGTAAGTGAAGGACGATGATTCTGTAATAAATGTTGTGATAAGTTAATTTCATTTTATTCAGGAAAACAAAAATATATAATATTAGCCAGATGAAAAGTGGGAAGTCGTGGCTTTTTTAATGATAATAAAGGAATGGGAAAAACAAGAAGAAGAAGGATCAACAGAATGAAGGTTATTGACAAACAAACTATAGCTTCCTCAAAACGTCACCACTTGAATGAACCAGCGAAGTGAGAGAAGCATATAAACATGACAAAAACGGTGACACCCCGCTCTTGACCCGAAACCATGCCCAAAATCAACCGTCATCAACGGACTCGACGGGAAAATGAATTTAGAATAGGTACGATTGAAGCCAAAGGTGTGTGGGGAGGCTAAAAATCCCGATGTAATGACTAGATAGATAAAGGATAAGAAAGGAAGAAAAAGAAGATAGATTAACATACTAGTACTCTTTACTACCACAACGCATATTGAGTAATGTTATCAAATAGTTAAAGGGAAAAACTAAGACGATATTCAAAAGCCGTAAGCCCATTGACATAGTCAAAAAAAAAGAAAAGGAAATGTGGGACTCAAACAGAAAAAATAGAAAAAATATAAAAAAAGGAAACATCAAGCACTATTTAAAAAAAAAAAATGGAAGCAAAACCAGGTGATCGCGATTGAGTGATGCATTCAAAAGCCAGATAAACCGACTGCGCAGAAAAATAACATAACAATATTTGGTAAGGATCATTATCAACACGTCATTCCGTTATGATAAGTGCCCTGTGGTCTCGAGTATTTTTATGATTTGATTTCGTGTTTTCATACCAAATGGATGTGTGATGGTGTCTTCCTTGGTCATAAGTTCCTCAGGTTCAGATGCCATTCTTACCAAATTTACTTAATCTATCTCTAAATTGTAACGTGTTAATGGGCGACCCTTTTCAATGTGAAAATCAAATTCGCGTAAAACCGTGGATAAAATTATCCGTTTAGAAGTAACGAGGCACTATGTTCATCCGGTAAAAACGTAGCAAATGGGTAAACTTTATTTCAAATATTTTAATTATGTTCTGCTAATTATTTCATGTTTGAGAGAATCGTAAACCAGAACGCTCAAAAATATGTCAATGAAATATTTCAATCAAAAGTAGTTTCAATATGTCTGCTACTAAATGCGGAGATTTTTTCTTGGAAATGGCTGAATGGGGTCCAAATGGGGTTCAAATGGGTTATATCCATGGAGCAAATGAGAAGATATTGTGTAAACGCATAAGAATAACATTCTTATATTTGATTTCGTGACCTTGATGTCCAAAAATTATCGCGAGTACTTGTGGGGTTAGTTTTGTTTCTCTAGTTTTAGTAGCGTAAGTATATTTTCGATATCCAACGTATACAAACCATGTCGTTCACCATGGTGAAATGAAGTGAAGTGTAACTTGACGTGGGCAAGAAGGGATCAGTATCGGGTTGACGTTCAACGGAGAACAAAACTTCGCTTAGAAGAAGTCATAATACGGTTTGACAATTAACCACTTTGAAAAAAGCAACCCATGAGAATACGAACAATTTAGTGGTCCCCTGGTGGTCGCCCAACAAAACAAAAATATCATGAACCTTATAACAGTGCCGTAGCGTTGAGAAAAGCGGTAGAGGGCAAAGCATTCTTTTTTTGCCGCACACATATATTTTTATATTTTTGCCGGGAAATTGTCATAGAAATAAGCAATATAAAAAACTTTCAGTAGGGGTAAAGGGCAATTGCAATGGTCCATTATGCCAAGCGGGCTGAAAATTGGCAATGAAATAATTGATTTCCCGCACACATGGTTTCTCAGTATCTAGTTCATTTACTTTGACATGTTTTATAGCACAACAAATATTAAATGTACAATCGTATTCATAAATCTACATTGTACTTAATTCTGTTGGTTACTTGAATATCAAAACTCCTAGCTATAGACATTGCGTTCACTATTGTTTTCTCTCTCGAATATTTGAATTCTTTGTTGAGACAACCAAGTTATGTGTGTATCCCTTATTACTCACATTACATTAATATAACCTGATCACTTGATGATGCTGTAAACCCCAAAACACCGACATCACCTGTGTGGTTTCTTTTATGTCTCTGTAGGTCACTTTACGACGTAAATCCCTTACCAGATACATCACATGCACACGGTTTATCACCTGTGTGTATTCTTTGATGCGTCCATAGACTACCCAACCGTGAAAACTCCTTACTACACACATCACATTAATATTGTCCATCACCTGTGCATATTCTTTGATGTGTATGTAGATTACCCAACTGTATGCGTAGGTCACCTGACGATGTAAACCCCTTAAGGTATGGGCCACTATCATTTTTCCCCAATAACATTTCTTCAAATTTGGTGGTTTAATTGCTTTAAGGTGAAGAAATTTTTTTGTCACAAAAACTTTAGGTTGTCACCATTTTAAGGATTTTAAATGGGACTTTTTTGTCAAATAAAGTGAATTTTGAAAAAAAAAAAAAAAACGTTAAGGACGCTCACATAGATCTGCATTGAATGAATGTATTTACTATTAATTCATGCTGAAAATGTGTAAAATTAATATCTTATGAAAAAATTCAAAATTGACATTTCATAATTAAACCATTTACACAGAGTACATGTAAGTAAAATTATAGTTATGAAATAGGTAGTTGGTTTTCTGAATTATAGAAAAATGGACACATGTGTCACAATGATAACAAATAATTGGACAACTGTTTGTATTGACTTGAAATATTTTTATGTACAAAGAACACACTATTACATTAACACAATACATACAATATTCACGAGTTTACAGAACACAAATTATGATACTGTCTCCCTGTATTGTTTTAATACTAGTATCCATTTTCGGTTTAGACCCTCAAGTGATCTTAACTCGGACACCACATTCATATGGTTTATCACCTGTGTGTATTCTTTGATGTATATGTAGATTACCTGACTGTGTAAACCCCTTGCCACAGACATCACATATATATGGTGTATCACCTGTGTGTATTCTTTTATGTTTCTGTAAGCTATATGACAGTGTAAATCCCTTACCACAGACATCACATTTATATGGTTTATCACCTGTGTGTATTCTTTGATGCCTCTGTAGGTCACCTAACGATGAAAATTTCTTACCACAGACATTACATTCATATGGTTTTTCACCAGTGTGTATTCTTTGATGTCTCCCTAGATTACTGAACCGTGAAAACTCCTTACCACACACATCACATTTATATGGTTTTTCACCTGTGTGTATTCTTAGATGTCTCTGTAGTTCACTTGACGATATAAATTCCTTACAACAAACACCACATTTATATGGTTTATCACCTGTGTGGTTTCTTTGATGTGTCTGTAGGTTTTCAGATGCTGTAAACGTTTTACCACAGATATTACATAAATATGGTTCATCACCTGTGTGTATTCTTAAATGTCTCTGTAGGTTTGATTGCCGTGCAAATTCCTTACTACAGACTTCACATTTATATGGTTTATCACCTGTGTGTATTCGTTGATGTCTCTGTAGGTGTGATGGCCGTAAAAATTCCATACCACAAACACCACATTTATATGGTTTATCACCTATGTGGTTTCTTTGATGTATCCGTAGATTTTCAGATGCTTTAAACGTTTTACCGCAGATATTACATTCATATGGTTTATCACCTGTGTGTATTCTTTGATGTCTCTTTAGGTGTGCTGGCCGTGTAAACCCATTACCACAGACATCACATGTATATGGTCGATCACCTGTGTTTATCATTTGATGAATTTTCATATTACAGCAGTTTTGGAACCCTTTCCATAGTGATCACATTCATAAAAATTTATTACCATCGCTGGTACGTTTTCTTCTACGGGAGTCTGGACATTTCTGAAAAGAAAAAAAATTTAAATAAAGAATAATGACATTACATGTATACATGAGGTGTATTGATTGGAGTTACGGTTCTCACTATTGCCAAGCATGAATGTTAAATCTGATATTTATTTCCTTCAGTAATTTTTACTACTCGGTGAATTTGAAAATTTGGATCATTGTTTTTTTGTAACAGTAAATTTTGCTCTTTTTGTAACAAGAGTAAATTCGGCTCAACTTGAAAGTGTTATTGATAATTTATTTTATCATGTGTGTATCGAGCGAATATTCAGCACTGTTTTCGGGATTGAATGAATGTACCAAATTCGAACATATTTTGTGTGCGAACATTTTCTGTATTGATATCTTACCATCGCCATCAACAATGCATTATACGTTCATCGGGAAATTGCACGTGACGGTGAAGTTTGGCTTTAAAAAGCATTCAAAAGGATTACCCAGGTTTTGTCGTGAAAAGATGCATGGTTTTTGGTAACAGAATTGATATTCCCCCAATAGATACAACACATTGTAAATTGTTCAAAACTTATCCAAAATAGGACGTGGACATTTTCAGTACACCGTATATAAAAATATAATTGAAGGTTTCAAAAGGATCAGTTGCAAGTTATAAGTCTATCTGTAGTTTTCATTGCGTTTATTACACAATCGAAGTAAACATGGTATGCATAGGTGGACATTTAATTATTCAGGGAATACAAGGTAAGTATGCCAAACATTCATAAAACTTTATTGGTGACGTGTTTCAATTTACAATTATATATTTCTCCACACCATCAGTATATTATCATCAATATACTTAAAGAAAAAATTCAGTTCAAAGTTTGAGCAAAATAATCAATTTAAAACTGTATAGCAGTTGGGTGGATTGACAACGCAATACCATTATTAATAGCATTCATACACGGCCTTCTAAGGCGGGCACATAAAACACATTTGTTAGATGCATATTTTGACCTTCTTTGCTGTAAGTAAGTAAGTCAGTCAGTTAGTCTGTCTGTCTTTTGATAATATTTAATTCTATATATATTATAACGTCACCTTTGCTGACGAGAACTTGGTTGTTCGAAACACGTGTCCAGAAGAATACGTTAAAAAATTCCTGTTTTGACTATACGCACATTTTAAATTTTGGCAATACAATTTTGTATTATTGTTGGGAATGGTTTGTGTACATCATAACTATCGTTACACTTTGGCTCTGTAGCTTTGATTTACCAAAGTCTTGTCTATTGAAAATTCAATTTCTCTCTTAGTGTTCATTAATGACAGCAGCTTCGAGCAAGATCTGGGGTTCGGGACGGGGGTGTCTTACACAGAGAATTGGCTATTTCCTCTTATAAATATAATATTTATCAGAGGCATGTTTCAGATTGCATTTTTGTATGTATAAATAATACCCTTAGGTTTTATATTCATCATGTTGTGTTCTCTAAATTCCTTTTCCCTTCCATTTACGATAGATCATTTGAAGAAAAGTAGTAAATACGAAAAACCAAGATAATATTTTAAAGCCGTAAGTCCATGGACATTGGCAAACAAAAGAAAAACGTGTGACAAACAAAGAACAAAAGGCCCATGGGGCCCTAACGTCAATCTGGATTGGCATTTGGATATTTTGATCCTAGGATTACTCCTTGGATAAAGTTGCCTCTCAATGCCCCAAATTTACTACAAACCAAATTATTATGCACTAGGCCTTCTAGTTAATAATAAGATTTTTGAAATTTTATCAAATTTTCCACATTTGGGCCCCCAAGTGACCCTCCCTGTGTACCTAGCTTCTGTCATTTGAACAAATCCCCTTTCCCTTAGGATGACATCTTTCAATTTCGATGAAATTTGTCCAGTAGTGTTGGACAAGAAGTCGCAATAGTGAAAAAGTATCATATTTGCTATATATTTAGTGTTGAACTTTGACCTCAAAATGTTTTACCCCAGGGTCACGCCTTGAATAAACTTGATTCTCCTAATTCCCTTATACTACAAACCAAATCATTAGGCTCTAGGTCATCCAGTTTATTAGAAGAAGATTTCTGATATTTTGTCAAATTTTACCCATTATGGCTCCTATAGTGGCGCCCCTGGGCGCGGAGCCCCTTTTGAACACATGTGTACCCCCCTTCCCCTAGGAAAATAGGTAAGTTATCATAATTGCTATAGTGTTGAACTTTGGGGTAGGTCAGGCATTCATTTTGCAGTCAAATAACCTTACTTTGCGCCTCTCATTAAAAAGTTTAAATGGACATTTCAAAGCATTAGGACATATTGACGGTCAACACTGGGTCACCAAATTAAAGGGTATTTTATTTGTGAAAGCATTTTGAAACTCATATTTGTTGTCAAACAACCCTACTAATAACAATCTAAAATCACATGAATTGCAGGCAAATCTTGTGATATTTATTAATTATTCTTCGATAAGTCAATTGTAACAACAGTTATTCATTAAAAAAAATGCTGTGCAAAGAAAAGCCGCGTCAATTATAAGTAGTTATGAATGTAAATCAATGTGTAGAATATGCCACTACAATATGTTACCTGATTAAGTGTACAGTTATATTATGTATTCGGCATTGCTTCCTACCTGTTTCAGGGTTGGTATAGCCTTATTAACCCCACCAACCTATTGAACTCTCTTTGGTCAATCAATATCAAACCACAATACTGCCTCAATATTATAAAAAAAATTCACTGTTTTTTTCGTTTGCACACATTTACAAGTAGTTCTTGCATAGTTTGAAATTTCTCCTGCCTACGACTGAGAACTAGCTTATTGGTCAGTCCATTATACACAGAAATTAAAGAAATGTGTGCTTGAGATTGTTGATTTTTCTGGTAAAGCCATTTTATAGCTCTGTGACAGTGGTGAAACTCTGAAGTATGCATTCATTTTATAGACACTATCAGGATGCACCGACGTTGACAATAGGATATAATCAACAAATGACATGTATTTAAAACGACTATAGCTTATACTTACTCTGACACATCTTTACCACTCAGTAATTCAGCCATAATTCCACCGGTCTGCTCTGCAATGCACTCGATTAGGAAACGAACTTTAGCACATGAGGTCAAAAAGAGAGATAACTCTGCTACTCTCTGCGTCAGGTGGTTTCAAAAGTTGTCTCCCTTGCTCTAAAAAATCTTATTTACCTTTTATATGTGACAATGTCTATTATCATATCAAAATCCTAGATAAAGACTTAAAATTGTACCTATTTTCATTTCAAATTTTAAAGAAGAGCAGTGCTTAAATTGTATGAAATAATGAAATACTTTGGATCAATCATAATAGAAACATTTGTCTGCCAATGTTAACCTAAGGCATGCAACTCGATCTAAACAGTTGTTAAAAGCTTTTCTCTCCTCTCTGTTACACTCATCTTCGCAAGCCAACGTATATGAATCACTTCCTTTCAGTTCGCTTATCATATTGTGAAACGTGTAGCGAAACTTGGCTTGCGAAGATGTGTTACACTAGGCCTAGTTAAAGTAATTAAGATAATAAAGATTCAGCATAAAATTAGTTTTTTTCTTTAATAAATTTCATCTGGAAGTGCATAACTCAGTATTAAATCATACAGTCAATTATCTCTTGATCCAATTGTTTTTCAGTGTATATTTTACTGTAAAGAATTTGCTGGGTTTATGATCCCATTAACTGGTTAAACACAACATTCAAATCATTGAATGGATGTCCCTATTAAATCCACTGGACAATTTACATTGCATCAGGAATCCTGTTGAAAGCAAGGAAGAAATAAAGAAGTTGTTCTGTCACCGCCACTGGTAATGGCTGGCCTCAAATATTTTTGTGATGTGGTTTTCTGAGTGTTTTATAGCCATTTGATGTTTTTTTGGCATGTTTCTTTTCTATCAGTCCATTTAGGGATTTGATTCAGATGTCATCCTTCACAAAAAGTAATGAATGGAAAATATTATATATTAATGTGGTGTATTTTTCAATGTGTTCCAAATCTATGGACATTGTAGTGAATTCATGTTTTATAATGATTGTCCTTGTTAAGATACTTCACTAGTACACAGTTTATGCATTCAATTAGTTGACGTAAGTCTTGTGAATGTTGTTGTTGGTGACATCATTTATATTCTTATGTCCAATAGCATCATTCATTTAAGTCTAAGCATGCATGAGTTATGCCCCTTTAACTTAATTTGATAAGCATACCTCAAAGAATGATCATGGACATATACAACATTGTGTTATAATGAGTATTTCATGTTAATCATACAAAATTATACTTTGTCATTTACAGTCAAAGTCTGACCTTGTGAATAAAATAAAAGGAAAGTGAAGAGCTAATATCACTTTAAAAATCATATTCCAATATATCATTTCTATATATGTATGCCCAAATCTTGTGTAGTCTGATGAACATAAACGAGACAAAAAAATAGTGAAATCAAACCATATAATAACTTATTAACAACAATCACACATTGCAAGAAACTAATGTAATGTATGTACATACAATTTTCTTCATCTTCATATGTGATCAGAAGAATTATTATATGTACATGTGTGCAATAAAGCTCAGATTATTTCCATAGGAAAATACTTAAGTTATTGAGAAATACCTCACACAGACAATGCAAGCAGTATATATACAACAACATTAGATCATGTGTATGTGACATCAGCTTACGGACTGGTTCAAACAGAAGAATTATCATGTGATACCATGGACATATCACGCTATGATAAGGAAACATATATAAAGAACCTGCTGATGGTAGAATAGTCATATCAGTTTCCTCCTGGTCCATATGTACCCAACTACACTAGATTCAATATCTCTAGATGAATTTAGTTTTATTGGGGTTTAACGTCCCTTAAACACAGTGTCTGCTTGTAATGGTGTGCACTGATGGCAACTTTATAGCGCTGTCTCACGGATCACATTATACCGACACTGAACCAGAAAGATAATTGCTTTATAGGCGAGAAGATTCCTAATTTTAATGTCTTGGGTGCGACATTGCTGGGGATGGCACATGCAACCTACTTCGCACAAAGCCTCCAGACAAGTACTAATATCACATATAAAACATTCTAAATAATAACTCAAACAACTGTTTATCAAGCAAATAATTTAAATCCATTTATTTCTTATAAGTCAATCACATCAGGACCCTAATCAATCAATATTGTCTTGTCACATAAAACAGGCATATAAATAATGTGTACATAATATGTAAATATTAAAGAGTTCACGCATATCTATTAAAGCACAATATATATATATATACATATATACTAAAGTAAACAGCATATGCATCCATACTATAATAAAAATTTCACTCACTGAAATAAATTTGAAGATAACTTACAAAATAAGAACTTGAGACAGATAAAATGGACTCCATGGTGAATGATGTCCATGATTTAATTGGTTATATAAATTGTAAGTAGATTAATATCTATAATACACATAGCTATATATCAATTATTAATTAATCAATTAATTACACATATGTGCATTTACTCTACTGAACACTTGGAATGTGTTATGTTAAACAATCTATTAATGTTGTTTCAATAACATTATAAAAATCACTTTATTGTTGATTAAATCACATACACACAAAATATAAAAAAAAAATGTCTTAGAATTTGAAAAAATATTTACTGCTTTAATTAACGATAATTTTTGCAGAATAAATGTAACATTTCATGAATACAATGAACACTGACAAGATCTTAACATTAAATCTACATGTTGTACATCTATTACAATTTCCTCAGTACTTGAAAACATTCCTTATTACATTTTTTTTTATATCCAATTTTGAACAGGTTAATTTTTGTATTTTTTCAACTGCTATTCTATAAAAAGAAACAATTACTCAGAATGTTGTTACACTAGATTTAACACATCTTATTTTTGTTGGTGTATTCTAGTATAAGTATATGTACATGTGATTAACAAATTAAAGCTCTTTATAAATATGTAAACTATGACACAGCTACTTCACAACAATGATACAACTGACATTGAAAAAATTTCTTAAAAAATGTTGTCTCAACTAGGAACCTTGTAGTACAGGTTTGTATGTCTGATTCTTCACCACTTACATCCTATGTCAGCAGCAGTATACACAAGCACAGTATTATTGAGAAGGCAAAGCTTGTGAATTCGTCAAATACTACATTTAATACACAATTTACAACAAATATTTTCAGAGTTTCCATAAGATGATTATTCGGATGTTTGAATAATTCTCAGTAAAATTTTCACTTTAAAATGATTTTAGTGCAATGATGGTATACAATATAGTACATAAAAGTAGTTGTATCATGGATGAAAGATGGCACATATTAAATTTAAATTGTATAGGTAATAAAGATGTTGTTACATTAACATGGAAACTCTGCACATGTACATACTGTACATAATTATTCTGCTGTAATATCTAATTAGAATCTGTTCATATGACAAATTATAGGTTACTAATACATACCTGTATTTTCAATCTACATCAAATTAATTAATTGTTGACCATTATTGACTAACCATGATTTACTTCCAGAGCTTGTTGGAATAATACTCAAATTGTTCATATCTAGGTAAGACTATTTTCCCCACATTACCAGTAGTTCTTCACATTTTGATTAAGTTAGATGTACACATGATGTTAACTTCATGTGGGTTTACCATATGTTATTGAGGTGACTTAGGGGTAGTTGATTGTTTTAATTGATGTAATAACTGCTTGTTTAGCACTGGCAGGAATACATTTCAAGTAATTAATAATCAATTCATGTTTTATAAAATAGTTTATATGAACTAGCAGTAGGCAGGACATATTTATATACAAATGTATATATTTACAAGAGATAATGCTATGAATCTGCAACAGAAAATGTGAAGTAGACTTTAAAGAAAGGGTGATGTGGTATATATATGTAAAACAGGTCACTAAAGTATATGTAATAAAGAATCCTTATTGTGATGCTGTCCAATAATGAATCAATAAATGAGGGAACATTTTATACTTAAAACTTCTGTAGATATTTTAAGTGGTTTTAAGTAATTGTTATTGTTAATATCTTTGATTTTCTGTCTATAAGTACATCGTACACTAAAGAATATTACCAAAAACATTTATCAATATAAAATCACTAAAAAAAGTAACTTGTGTCTATAAATAATGCATATCTTCAAACTGAAAGAACTTGACAATGAATTATTGGAAATGTGTTTTGTAAATATAATGAAAGATGTGTAACATTTGAAATGTAGTATAACATATTTTGCCCCTTGAAAACCACTGTCAAACCCGGTTTTGCCTCAAGTGATAGTGCAATCCTCTGGGTTAAAAATATGCAAAAAAAAACTCTTTCAGGAACTGCATTTTTTATTATATTAGAATAGATGTAACATTTATTCAAGAGACAATACATTTCAGATACAGATACGTTAACATTGCAGATCTTTTTAAGTTTAAACAGACTTGATATAGATCTTGCATTGAGATTGGAAAATTAAAGACACAGATGAATTTCACACAAAACTGTCAATACAGCAAGAAATACTGAATTTCTTATGTTTTATAATCCTTCTAGCATCCAATATCATGTTTATACATATCTATATAGAAAATTACACACCGACACATAACACTATATAGAGAATAAACTGTACAAACATATCAAATGTGTCTACACCGTTGTAATATTTACACCCCATTACAAGCAACAGATACATAGAATAGGAATGTTGTTATGAATATTGTTCTAAAAACAATACAACATTAATCTAAAGTAAATGAAGTTTTTAAGTTGTAATACTTTCTTCTGTTTGTACATTTTTACCTACAGTATTTTTACAGTAATGATAAATGTTGTTTTAAAAAAAATACAAAATCAAAGGAAATAAAAACTTTAATTTGTAACACTTTCTTGGGTTTGTACACTTTTACCTACAATATGTTGTTTAAATTTTAATGATAATATTCTGTTTTGAAAAAAAAATTAAAAAATCATGGGAAATAAAATCTTAAATTTGTAACACTTTCTTCTAGTTGTACATGTTCTATCTATCTTAAAATGTCAGTAATAATGTCTCGGATGAAAGGTTAATACTGCTGATGAACATTGGTACAATATGCCAAGCACTTTTTAAACAAAACATGTCAACTCAGTAAAATAGAAAATAGATGAAGTGTAATCCAAGACACACCATAAACACAGGTGCTTGGGGTTTATGTAGCCTAAAGATTTTTTTTACATAAATATTGGTAGAAATGAAAAAGATAACATATGCCATCACATATATGCATAATGACATTTCCTTCCCCAACCGCCCACCCACTATAATATATGCATAGAACCCGGTGTTTGTCACCCAATTTACATCTTAATGTTAGCGATGATGAATAAATCAATATAGGTTGTACATGTATATATTCATACAAAAATTCATAAATTTGAAAGTTGGATTTCAAGATAATAAATCACATTCAAATTGATACTAATATTTAACAATTTTTAGTAAAAAATGTTTCAAGAATCTTTTCCAATTTTTTGGTTTTACATGTTTATCAGTTAGAATACAAACATGTGCTTGGGACATTTCTTTGGAAATATACAGTATATTTCAATAATTAAGCATACATATAAAATTTGATTAGAGTTATACTTACATAATCACTTCAATTTATACCTTTAATATATCATACATTTTGTATATATGATAAATGGTTAAACAGATGTACTCTAAGTGGAAGAGAATTTGTCCACAAAGAAAATCATTTAAAGATAGCTAAAGAATATTGTAAATGTAATGCACTATCTTTGGGATGAGGCTTGGGGTGTCATTTCAATCTTTTATTTTATAAATTGTAACCAATTTGTACAAGCACAAGTTTTATATATTGTGTACCTGTTAAAATTTTGATCTCTGGTTGAAATTAGGAAAAAGAATTATGCCACATTTAATGCACTTTATGCTATACTCTTTTTAATAGAAATACATGTTTCTTTGAATATTCTTGGAATCACTTAAAATTGAAGAAAAAAATCTGGCTTTTTTTATTTCATATAATGAACTGCAGATTCTTATTTGTTTCTCTTTTTTGCAAAGAGGAAGAAAATGATTGTTTCAGTATCTGATTTAGATAAAAGATTAAGGGCGGTGGGATCAATATATCTGTTTTGTTCTTCTCTCATTGATTAAATGATAATACTGACTCAATGTATGAATATGTATAAATAAAACAAAGTAGGAAAGTTTTGATTTGGATGATAAAAACATACAAATAAGAACTATAAAGTATAAAATTACATCATTGTTAAAATGATGGATACACGCTAGGAAAATAAGATACATAATGAACGTTAAAAAAAATTATTCTGTAAAAAATCCCAAGAAAGGTGAATTATTAGTACTAAACTCTAAATTCTTATCAAAAGTTGTTTGATATTCAAAATTAAAACATTGTTGAAAAGTGTAAAATCACAAACTATATACAAGCAATGCAATATGATATCAATATTAAAACAAACATTTCACAAACACTGAGTATTATAGGTCACTTGACAACAAATTTATTTTGCACATTGCCCATGTTAAACAATGTCTATATGAATGCAATCTGACTAAAACCAGATCTACCTATTGCTCCCGGGATGTTGCTAGGAAGATCTGAGGACCACCGATTGTTTAGGTCGTTGGGGTGACCTTTCAAAGCAGCCAATCAGCGAAGCGCCTACAGAATTGTCAGTGTGTTTTGAGAATTTTGGCGCCAATATATATAATTGTATTATCATTATGACGTCATCATTTGACGTGCGCTTAAAAACTAGGAAGTTTGTTTATATGGTTAAACTGGCTTAAAATGGAGACAAATGGTCCCAACACCTTCCGCAGAGTGTACTGTAGAGATAACATTTATGTACAGTGTCGGTTTTCGTTCATTCAATTGCTTTGATCATCGTTTCGTCGGTACGCAAGGTAGCCATTTTGACGCTCAATCCCAACGATTGCATGGAAGGTGGGTTTTGATTGGTCTGAATATCTCATAAATATTCATAATTATTCAAAAAATTTGGGTCACCACAACGACCTTAACAATTGGTGTTCCTCTGATCTATCCTGCGATGCGATATCCAAATAACGGGAGCAGCGTAGATCTGGTTTTAATCAGATTGATATGAATGATACATTTTCACTGGCCAATGTACTCATTATCGCCTTCCTTTATGAACAAAATGGACAATAATATCTCTGGAAGAGAAGTGAGGCATATTTGATCTCCTTGGAATGCCAAGATGTAAACAATAAATGAAAAATGTTTCATTAATCACTTTTGAAATGGCATGAAATATTTAAGTGAACTAACTTTTCCAAATTATTTCTTTTTTAAAGTATGACAACAATTTCATGCTAATGTTTTTGTAAAGACAACAGTAGCTTTTATTTCAGATACTCAGTATAACATAATATCAACATTTTCTGTGATACAAGAATTATCCCATGTTTCAGGTTTATTTGATGATAAAAAAACGTTTATTCAGTAAGTACACTAGTATAGACAAATGACAAAGTAACAGTTTCAACTTACAAATTTAAAGTACTTGGTTCATTTTATGTAAATTTGAAAAATGCTTCAAAGTTCACAATTCCATTTAATTTACTGGAACTTTCTCCTTAGTGGTAAATTTCTGCAAATATTAAAATTCTGGCATATATAAAAAGATGAAGAAGCATTTTAACACTTTAAGAAGGTGGGAAGTAGTTTAACATGGTCTTTGTAAAGGTACTTTATCATGTAAATGAATATGTGACACTAATTTTAACCCTTCTACAACCATGCATAAATACTACTGGACACTAACATGGTAAAACTTATTTATGTAGATCACAACATCATTTAAAAGTTCACAATATCTCAATAGTATATACATATCACCAATACGCAGGCAGGAAATACATACAATACAAGACTTTCATTCCAAACTGGCTCAACCATTTGTATGCTGTATTTGTCATAAAACAGTCAAAGTTCTCTGAAAATGACAAAATAATATAGCCTTCATATTTCAGAAGAAAAAGTTCCTGTCTGAAGTATCAGCATATTTCTCTCTTACTGTCAACAGTTTGGTATATGTATATGTTTCACTTGGGCAGTATGCATGTTTATCTCAGACTTGGTTACTCCCTTCTTCAGATAATTGTTCTCTGTCATCCAAATAATTGATTCATTTGAAATTTTGAAATCTGTGCACATAATAAAATTTACCAACAATCATGACAACAACATGCTTTATATATACAACAAATACTTATATATATATACAAACAATAATAACTCAACATACAATCTTTCACTGGTTACTTATATATACATAACAATAACCTACACATTACTTCCTAGTCAACATATAATATACAATGTTCTGGTAAGTTCACAAAAGATTATAATACAACAAGTAATACATAAAATGTTCGTTTACAATTACTCATGTCAACTTGTAGGATCTTAGCATCACTAACATACCAGTCAAAATTTCAAATTTTTAAATAAAACAATGTTGAGATATTACAAGTGAACTATTTTGATTTTCATTAATTGTAGTGCTTAGATACTACATCTAACAGTGCAAATGTAAATAAAATATTAAATATGATGAAGGTTTAAGGATTCAGGATTTAACTTGTGAATCAATTGTTATATGGTTACTAAGAAGTTAAAATAAATCTCTTAATATTATGTTTAATCTACAACTTGTTTAAAAAAATTATTTCAAGCCAAGATCCCACAGATCAAGATGGATGGTTACTTTATAAACAAGATTTTGTGCAACATAGATGCTCCAATGGAACTGTATAAATCTTTCATACCATCTGTTCAAACAAGTCTTCATGCAAATACCTGTTTTTACTTATGTAAATGTACAAACATTGATGACTAAATTTCTTGCATACATTTAGTTAGCCTTGCATCCACTTTACACAATGATTAGATGATTAACAAGGATTAAAGGCAGGTGTTTGGTTCGTATTATGCATGTTAACTAAAAGCAGCAGAGCCATACCATAACAAGCCATTTCACATATACATGTATAATATAACCTTTCTTAGTTCAATTTTTTCATCTGAAAATAATCTTAACAATATTTTTTGGTTGTTTCTTTTTCTGCCAATATACATCTGATAAAATTATGTGATACTGTCTTCAAATTTTAATATCCAACATACCAGAACTACAAAATTGTTCATTGGTGACACTGTATTGTGTGTGATGCTTACTAACTAAAGCTACATTTTTTGTAATAATAAACATTTCCAGAAAAACACGTTGAAGAGGTGGATTAATTTGCTAGACAATGACTTGTGGTGTTACATAAGATACACATGGCAAACAAGGTAAGACTCCACATGGAAACTATTATTTCATTCCCAAAAGGAAATTCAGCGTTTTATATTTTATTCCTCCGTATTAATATTGCACATTCTAGTGACACATAATGTTATTGTCACATCTCCTGTCAGAGTGTTACAGCTTCAATCCACCTGTCTATGTTGGACACAGCACTGAAATGACAAAAAGAAGTAAAAATCTAGATTAAAAATAATCAAGTTATTTTGTGTTCATTTCACACAATAAGTATTATTATCAAAATATGCAAACACTTTTGTGTTATTCCATTCATAATGGAAAACAATCCAGATGAAACACACAACATTATTACATGTAGGAAGAAGCTGGTTAAAGTAATCTATCAATTTACAACATTCTAAACTAAAATAGCAGTAGACTTTACGTCTGAAGTGAGAAGATTAGGATTCCCCAAATAAATGATCATTCATTCCAGTTTTGCAACGATATTGTTTCTGTTGTTGATTTGTTTTTAGGTGCATAATGACTTTTCTAGAGTTTGTTTGTTTAATTAGGGCTTAACGTCACTTCCACTGATATCGTGACAAAAGACCAAACAAGGAAAAACCAAACAAAAGGACAGAAAGAAAAGCTGCAACAGGAACGGAAAATCAAACACACTACTGTTGTATTGATACTTCAGAAAGAAGGATGAACACATGCAATGGCATTTCCATCTAGTCTTCTATCGAACTTTACATGGGGATCTTTATCATACCAGGGGGTTAAAAATCCCTGTACACTGGACAGCCAGCTTAGCTTCCCCTTTGAAGGATGTGCTGATCTTTGTCTGGCCTCTACCCTTTAACCTGTCTGACTTGGATGATCTTAACAGGAACATGAGTTCCGCCAGCATAGCTCTCCATGTCATTGAGACTCCAGGTCAAACTTCCCTACTGCGATAATTTCAAGGTGTCAAACGTTTTCTCGAGACATAAATACCTCTTACAGGTATTCAGAGACATTCTTCTTTACAGTATGATTATTTGAACATGAATATTCAATCTCATAAAAAGTTTCTGAACGCTTGTTGAATTTAGCCCTGAATGCTTTACAAACAGCCATACAGCATCATTATCACAAGCTTCAAGTAAAATAATTATTTTACTAATACCCAGAGTGCTTTACAAACAGCCATACAGCATCATTCACATATGAGCTTCAAGCTTAGGTAAAATACTTGCACACAACTTAATAATATTTTGCACACAGCCATACAGCATCATTATAACACGAGCTTCAAGTTAAAGACTTGCATACAATTTGATTAACTAAGACATGTGTTTGTGCCATCAAAATGATGTGTTTAATTTTCATATCATTAACTGTGAAAACAGTCTTAAAGATAATTTGTTTATAACATTATGATAACAATAAAGGAATCTATTTTCTAATTTCAAATTGAGTTGTGACAAACACATGTTTGTGCCATCAATAATATGTGTTTAATTTTCATATCATTAACTGTTAAAACAGTCTTAAAGGTAATTTGTTTATAACATTATGATTACAATAAAGGAATCTATTTTCTAATTTCAAATTGAGTTGTGACAAACACATGTTTGTGCCATCAATAATGTGTTTAATTTTCATATCATTAACTGTTAAAACAGTCTTAAAGATAATTTGTTTATAACATTATGATAACAATAAAGGAATCCATTTTCTAATTTCAAATTGAGTTGTGACAAACACATGTTTGTGCCATCAAAATGATGTGTTTAATTTTCATATTAACTGTTGAAACAGTCTTAAAGATAATTTGTTTATAACATTATGATAACAATAAAGGAATCTGCTTTCTAATTTCTAATTGAGTTGTGACAAACACATGTTTGTGCCATCAAAATGATGTGCTTAATTTGCATATCATTAACTGTTAAAACAGTCTTAAAGTTAATTTGTTTATAACATTATGATAACAATTAAGTATCTACTTTCTAATTTCTATTCAAGTTGTGACAAAAGTGCATGTCTACCAATAGTTTCCTCAACTGTTGAACTGTCAGCTCTTGGATAAACACATGTACTTCTATTACATATACAGACACTAGGGGAGGAATTCTATGTGAACAACAAACAAATAGTTTCTATATTAAGCTTGTTGACATCTACAGAAGTTTTAACAATATCATGATGATTCTGCCTACCGGTATTTACTCTATATTACTTATTGTTTGTTACAGGAGACAATGACATAGTAGCCAGAAAGGAAATTAAACCGAGCCAAAACTGTTTGGTAGGGGACAGGACAATTCACATGGCAAGCCCTGTCCAATATTTTCAAAACCCACCCCAGTGGTCATTCCCAAAATCCATTCTGAGAAAGCTGCCTCGGTTTGCCTCAATGTGACTATTGTCCCTGGAAGATAACTAACATTAAACATATATGACCCACAAAGTAGGTATAACCGAGAATTCATATTAAAACTATTAATCACTCGAAACAAACAGTTCTCACAGTATATTATATTATCACACTTTCATATGTTGCCCAGAAAAATATAACAGAATGCTTAGCACCACCACATGATAATAACTGTAAAAATATTGCTTTCTGATAGCTAGAACTGTTCATTTTTATTAAAAGAGATGTTTAAAATAAGTCAAACAAGTGGTAGCCCGAGTTTAAAGTTGTTTTGTAAATCATTTATCTTAAACTGCAAAATACAGCTCAGTTGCATAAAGTTTTGCAAAATGTTAATCTCTACAATATTAAAGTTGCTATCTTAAATTAACTGTTTTTTCAATGTAGTACATACGCATGTATTTGTTTGTTTTTAGCTTATTTATCCCTTGAACAGAAACAAGAGGCCCATTGGGCCTTAACATCTGGTTGAAATAGACCTATAAGTAAATTTTTGGCATTTAAATACTTTTGACTTCAGGGTAAACATTTCCCCCCTTTGGGCCCCCTATAGGCACCCCTGGGGGCTCAGACCCTTCATTTGAACAAATCTTAATCCCGTTCCCCTAGGGATACTTCCGACCAATTTTAGATGAAATTGGTCCATATGTTTTTCGAGAAGTCGAAAATGTGAAAAGTTTACTTTCAGTCCAGTTGGACTTAAAATCTTAGATATAGAGTTAAGACAAGGAATCTTCCAAACAATAGATACAACTAATCTCAACGAAGTCAGTATTAAAGCTGTTACTAACTATCACAGCAATGTACTGGTATTAAGTTCACTGGAAGTTACATATAAAGAGAATATCATGAGTTATCTGGAGGAACACATCACTGACCATTTACAATACTCAGTAACTATAACTTACAGTACTCAATAACCAGAGATGGTGTCAATGTCACCAACTGCTCGCCTGTTTATGCATTTGTCGATTTTAAAAGACATCTAATTAATCTTTCCTAACCACTTAAAAATATATTATTTATAAGACTTGTCTTATTTTTCATAAACCAT